>OX346245.1:85829629-86072837 GCA_947049315.1 Epistrophella euchroma | reverse complement strand
AATTAAATGTTCAAACTGAACTGATGTAGATGCCCGGCTGGAAAAATGGCAAGTTTTTGGCTAGTTTAGACAAGGCCCTGGGTAGTTTTCGGTAAGAAAAATCTAGACGAGGAAATATGACAGACCCCCTTTAGTGCCTCGCTGAGAATATTTATACGGTTAAGTGCTGATGAAGCTCTAGCTAGTAACTAACTAGTGAAAACATTTTATGAAAATTAATAAAATAAGGATCGTTTTAAACTCTAATAACACATATTCACTTTTTCGTGAAATTAACCTTATTGTCCTCGTCGTTTTCCAAGCTTTCGCTCCACAAGCTCTTATTATAATTTTATAGTTATTTATTATTATAAAAGGACTCTATCTCTATCAAGTCTAAGCATTTCATGTTTTTGGATGTATAGACAAATATACTTGGCTATTAACACCATAGTTCAACAAATTGAAGCCCGAAGATGGATTAACATATCAGAAACGCGTCGCTTTTATAATTTATATAATTAATAATTAATGTTGTGATAATAATAAAATTAAATTATATTTTAATAATCTAATTTTTATTTTTATTTCATTATATACACACAACATGGAGACAACACCCCAAAGATATGTATAGAGTCGGTTCAGTAGTTCAAGACTATACCCCTACATACAAACCAACAAAGTTTATAACTTTATAATATAGGCTATGTCCATCGTCATGTTACCAATTCTCATACCAATCATTTAATTTATTTTCTGGGATTAATGGAACTGGTCAGGGCTTAGACAGGATTTAACTGTCGAGGCAAAAAGGTTCATAACTAGAGTTTGTGGCGCATGTCTTCCACTGTGAACCATCTAGTGGAGCCCTTGTAAGACAGTTGAAGCAGCATGCAAGGTGACGATTATAAAATTTAAATATTGAGATTCAAGTTATAATTCTAAAACTTTCTTTGTCCAACAGCTTCGATATCAGAAGTGTTTAGATGCCCACCCGGAAAACAATTTTTGCTTCGATTCAGGTGCGCAAAATAAGGGAATTGGAGCAACAATTAAAGATATCATTCATTCATTATCACTTAAAAAGGATAAGAGTGGCTTACCCTGATTGAATAAAAATTAACTATGAACTTTAACTGGCATTTTGAATCATCAGTTTTATTTCTTTTTGGAGATGCCCAAAGTTTTTTCAATTACTGAAAAAGAAACTGAATTGTTTTCAGTATAAAAGGTATTCATATTTATGCGTATATAACTGTTTACTTCATATAAACATTATGTGCTTAAGATAATTGTAATGTAAAGCTTAAAATACAAAAAAAAAATAAAAGCGGGCAGTAAAACTAAGAGTTTATTTTTAATCTTAAATTAATATTTTTGAGAGTGCTGCACATGAGAAAGAAAGCTCATTACTGTTTTATTAACCACATAACGATAGCTCTTACATACCATGGTATCATCAACCATTGGTGATTATTAACGAAAGCAGGGAACATAAGTAACTGCAAACTTAAACTCATACAATAATTACTTGTACAATTTTAGAACTTTCAAATGACGGGGGTTCAGGCGCGCATCCAGAAATCCAGTTTGGCGGGGGGGGGGGGGGGGTGAGAGGATACGCAAATAGTTCGCACGAGCTAATTCTTATGGTTTGTTACGTACCCGATTAAGAAAATAATAAATAAAGAGCCAAAGTGCACTACCGGTGAAATACCCTTGATGAACCAATATTCGATAAGCACCCACAGCAAAACACGAACCAAAAAGAACCATGAACAAATCGTTACATTGTAGTTTAATATTCCCCGCCTGGAAAAAGAATCTAGTTTTCAATACGGCCCTGGCAAGTTTTTCATAGTTACTAACAAGGGTCTAGCAAGGGCTACTATAGGCATTCGCTAGGCCCTCGTCAGTTATGTACCTTTTTGCCTTGTGAGTTAAAATCTGCCTAAGCCCCGACTAGAAAAAACAGATTTATTCCACATATTTCAACAGTTGCTTCTAGTGTGCATTGTTGACGGAAGACATTTCCTTGGCGACCCACGGCGACGGCCAGCAGGATGATACAGTTGGTGCCTCCACGAAAATTCTTCATGGTTTTAATTTCAACAGGCACTTCTCGTTGTTTGTTATGTTGATTTCTTCGAAAACGTTAGTGTACCTACCACGTTCCAGCTTGCCGATAAACTGATGGTTGGTCATGTCCACTACAAAGATCTCATAGTCCCAATATTTGTGCCGTTTGTGTGCATTTACGTCACGTCAGTATAACAGCACGCAGCGTCCGGTAGTATCATCGTTTGTGCTCCTGCAGGGGTGCACTTTTTTGCTTATTGAAAGGTATTCAAAACACTTTTTTTTCTTTATAAAAAATGCAAAATTTCACTATATTCAATACTTAACCGCGAATCCATTTTATTTAATTTTTTTATTTTTATTTTATTACAAAACAGGGACCACTAAAAAGTTCTTGTGCATGCAAAATTAAATGTTCAAACTGAACTGATGTAGATGCCCGGCTGGAAAAATGGCAAGTTTTTGGCTAGTTTAGACAAGGCCCTGGGTAGTTTTCGGTAAGAAAAATCTAGACGAGGAAAATATGACAGACACCCTTTAGTGCCTCGCTGAGAATATTTATACGGTTAAGTGCTGATGAAGCTCTAGCTAGTAACTAACTAGTGAAAACATTTTATGAAAATTAATAAAATAAGGATCGTTTTAAACTCTAATAACAATATTCACTTTTTCGTAAACTAACCTTATTGTCCTTCGTCGTTTTCCAAGCTTTCGCTCCACAAGCTCTTATTATAATTTTATAGTTATTTTATTATTATAAAAAGGACTCTATCTCTATCAAGTCTAAGCATTTCATGTTTTTGGAATGTATAGACAAATATACTTGGCTAATTAACACCATAGTTCAACAAATTGAAGCCCGAAGATGGATTAACATATCAGAAACGCGTCGCTTTTATAATTTATATAATTAATAATTAATGTTGTGATAATAATAAAATTAAATTATATTTTAATAATCTAATTTTTATTTTTATTTCATTATATACACACAACATGGAGACAACACCCCAAAGATATGTATAGAGTCGGTTCAGTAGTTCAAGACTATACCCCCTACATACAAACCAACAAAGTTTATAACTTTATAATATAGGCTATGTCCATCGTCATGTTACCAATTCTCATACCAATCATTTAATTTATTTTCTGGGATTAATTGGAACTGGTCAGGGCTTAGACAGGATTTAACTGTCGAGGCAAAAAGGTTCATAACTAGAGTTTGTGGCGCATGTCTTCCACTGTGAACCATCTAGTGGAGCCCTTTGTAAGACAGTTGAAGCAGCATGCAAGGTGACGATTATAAAATTTAAATATTGAGATTCAAGTTATAATTCTAAAACTTTCTTTGTCCAACAGCTTCGATATCAGAAGTGTTTAGATGCCCACCCGGAAAACAATTTTTGCTTCGATTCAGGTGCGCAAAATAAGGGAATTGGAGCAACAATTAAAGATATCATTCATTCATTATCACTTAAAAAGGATAAGAGTGGCTTACCCTGATTGAATAAAAATTAACTATGAACTTTAACTGGCATTTTGAATCATCAGTTTTATTTCTTTTTGGAGATGCCCAAAGTTTTTTCAATTACTGAAAAAGAAACTGAATTGTTTTCAGTATAAAAGGTATTCATATTTATGCGTATATAACTGTTTACTTCATATAAACATTATGTGCTTAAGATAATTGTAATGTAAAGCTTAAAATACAAAAAAAAATAAAAGCGGGCAGTAAAACTAAGAGTTTATTTTTAATCTTAAATTAATATTTTTGAGAGTGCTGCACATGAGAAAGAAAGCTCATTACTGTTTTATTAACCACATAACGATAGCTCTTACATACCATGGTATCATCAACCATTGGTGATTATTAACGAAAGCAGGGAACATAAGTAACTGCAAACTTAAACTCATACAATAATTACTTGTACAATTTTAGAACTTTCAAATGACGGGGGTTCAGGCGCGCATCCAGAAATCCAGTTTGGCGGGGGGGGGGGGGGGGGGGGGGGGTGAGAGGATACGCAAATAGTTCGCACGAGCTAATTCTTATGGTTTGTTACGTACCCGATTAAGAAAATAATAAATAAAGAGCCAAAGTGCACTACCGGTGAAATACCCTTGATGAACCAATATTCGATAAGCACCCACAGCAAAACACGAACCAAAAAGAACCATGAACAAATCGTTACATTGTAGTTTAATATTCCCCGCCTGGAAAAAGAATCTAGTTTTCAATACGGCCCTGGCAAGTTTTTCATAGTTACTAACAAGGGTCTAGCAAGGGCTACTATAGGCATTCGCTAGGCCCTCGTCAGTTATGTACCTTTTTGCCTTGTGAGTTAAAATCTGCCTAAGCCCCGACTAGAAAAAACAGATTTATTCCACATATTTCAACAGTTGCTTCTAGTGTGCATTGTTGACGGAAGACATTTCCTTGGCGACCCACGGCGACGGCCAGCAGGATGATACAGTTGGTGCCTCCACGAAAATTCTTCATGGTTTTAATTTCAACAGGCACTTCTCGTTGTTTGTTATGTTGATTTCTTCGAAAACGTTAGTGTACCTACCACGTTCCAGCTTGCCGATAAACTGATGGTTGGTCATGTCCACTACAAAGATCTCATAGTCCCAATATTTGTGCCGTTTGTGTGCATTTACGTCACGTCAGTATAACAGCACGCAGCGTCCGGTAGTATCATCGTTTGTGCTCCTGCAGGGGTGCACTTTTTTGCTTATTGAAAGGTATTCAAAACACTTTTTTTTCTTTATAAAAAATGCAAAATTTCACTATATTCAATACTTAACCGCGAATCCATTTTATTTAATTTTTTTATTTTTATTTTATTACAAAACACGGACCACTAAAAAGTTCTTGTGCATGCAAAATTAAATGTTCAAACTGAACTGATGTAGATGCCCGGCTGGAAAAATGGCAAGTTTTTGGCTAGTTTAGACAAGGCCCTGGGTAGTTTTCGGTAAGAAAAATCTAGACGAGGAAAATATGACAGACCCCCTTTAGTGCCTCGCTGAGAATATTTATACGGTTAAGTGCTGATGAAGCTCTAGCTAGTAACTAACTAGTGAAAACATTTTATGAAAATTAATAAAATAAGGATCGTTTTAAACTCTAATAACAATATTCACTTTTTCGTAAATTAACCTTATTGTCCTTCGTCGTTTTCCAAGCTTTCGCTCCACAAGCTCTTATTATAATTTTATAGTTATTTTATTATTATAAAAAGGACTCTATCTCTATCAAGTCTAAGCATTTCATGTTTTTGGAATGTATAGACAAATATACTTGGCTAATTAACACCATAGTTCAACAAATTGAAGCCCGAAGATGGATTAACATATCAGAAACGCGTCGCTTTTATAATTTATATAATTAATAATTAATGTTGTGATAATAATAAAATTAAATTATATTTTAATAATCTAATTTTTATTTTTATTTCATTATATACACACAACATGGAGACAACACCCCAAAGATATGTATAGAGTCGGTTCAGTAGTTCAAGACTATACCCCCTACATACAAACCAACAAAGTTTATAACTTTATAATATAGGCTATGTCCATCGTCATGTTACCAATTCTCATACCAATCATTTAATTTATTTTCTGGGATTAATTGGAACTGGTCAGGGCTTAGACAGGATTTAACTGTCGAGGCAAAAAGGTTCATAACTAGAGTTTGTGGCGCATGTCTTCCACTGTGAACCATCTAGTGGAGCCCTTTGTAAGACAGTTGAAGCAGCATGCAAGGTGACGATTATAAAATTTAAATATTGAGATTCAAGTTATAATTCTAAAACTTTCTTTGTCCAACAGCTTCGATATCAGAAGTGTTTAGATGCCCACCCGGAAAACAATTTTTGCTTCGATTCAGGTGCGCAAAATAAGGGAATTGGAGCAACAATTAAAGATATCATTCATTCATTATCACTTAAAAAGGATAAGAGTGGCTTACCCTGATTGAATAAAAATTAACTATGAACTTTAACTGGCATTTTGAATCATCAGTTTTATTTCTTTTTGGAGATGCCCAAAGTTTTTTCAATTACTGAAAAAGAAACTGAATTGTTTTCAGTATAAAAGGTATTCATATTTATGCGTATATAACTGTTTACTTCATATAAACATTATGTGCTTAAGATAATTGTAATGTAAAGCTTAAAATACAAAAAAAAAATAAAAGCGGGCAGTAAAACTAAGAGTTTATTTTTAATCTTAAATTAATATTTTTGAGAGTGCTGCACATGAGAAAGAAAGCTCATTACTGTTTTATTAACCACATAACGATAGCTCTTACATACCATGGTATCATCAACCATTGGTGATTATTAACGAAAGCAGGGAACATAAGTAACTGCAAACTTAAACTCATACAATAATTACTTGTACAATTTTAGAACTTTCAAATGACGGGGGTTCAGGCGCGCATCCAGAAATCCAGTTTGGGGGGGGGGGGGGGGGGTGAGAGGATACGCAAATAGTTCGCACGAGCTAATTCTTATGGTTTGTTACGTACCCGATTAAGAAAATAATAAATAAAGAGCCAAAGTGCACTACCGGTGAAATACCCTTGATGAACCAATATTCGATAAGCACCCACAGCAAAACACGAACCAAAAAGAACCATGAACAAATCGTTACATTGTAGTTTAATATTCCCCGCCTGGAAAAAGAATCTAGTTTTCAATACGGCCCTGGCAAGTTTTTCATAGTTACTAACAAGGGTCTAGCAAGGGCTACTATAGGCATTCGCTAGGCCCTCGTCAGTTATGTACCTTTTTGCCTTGTGAGTTAAAATCTGCCTAAGCCCCGACTAGAAAAAACAGATTTATTCCACATATTTCAACAGTTGCTTCTAGTGTGCATTGTTGACGGAAGACATTTCCTTGGCGACCCACGGCGACGGCCAGCAGGATGATACAGTTGGTGCCTCCACGAAAATTCTTCATGGTTTTAATTTCAACAGGCACTTCTCGTTGTTTGTTATGTTGATTTCTTCGAAAACGTTAGTGTACCTACCACGTTCCAGCTTGCCGATAAACTGATGGTTGGTCATGTCCACTACAAAGATCTCATAGTCCCAATATTTGTGCCGTTTGTGTGCATTTACGTCACGTCAGTATAACAGCACGCAGCGTCCGGTAGTATCATCGTTTGTGCTCCTGCAGGGGTGCACTTTTTTGCTTATTGAAAGGTATTCAAAACACTTTTTTTTCTTTATAAAAAATGCAAAATTTCACTATATTCAATACTTAACCGCGAATCCATTTTATTTAATTTTTTTATTTTTATTTTATTACAAAACAGGGACCACTAAAAAGTTCTTGTGCATGCAAAATTAAATGTTCAAACTGAACTGATGTAGATGCCCGGCTGGAAAAATGGCAAGTTTTTGGCTAGTTTAGACAAGGCCCTGGGTAGTTTTCGGTAAGAAAAATCTAGACGAGGAAAATATGACAGACACCCTTTAGTGCCTCGCTGAGAATATTTATACGGTTAAGTGCTGATGAAGCTCTAGCTAGTAACTAACTAGTGAAAACATTTTATGAAAATTAATAAAATAAGGATCGTTTTAAACTCTAATAACAATATTCACTTTTTCGTAAACTAACCTTATTGTCCTTCGTCGTTTTCCAAGCTTTCGCTCCACAAGCTCTTATTATAATTTTATAGTTATTTTATTATTATAAAAAGGACTCTATCTCTATCAAGTCTAAGCATTTCATGTTTTTGGAATGTATAGACAAATATACTTGGCTAATTAACACCATAGTTCAACAAATTGAAGCCCGAAGATGGATTAACATATCAGAAACGCGTCGCTTTTATAATTTATATAATTAATAATTAATGTTGTGATAATAATAAAATTAAATTATATTTTAATAATCTAATTTTTATTTTTATTTCATTATATACACACAACATGGAGACAACACCCCAAAGATATGTATAGAGTCGGTTCAGTAGTTCAAGACTATACCCCCTACATACAAACCAACAAAGTTTATAACTTTATAATATAGGCTATGTCCATCGTCATGTTACCAATTCTCATACCAATCATTTAATTTATTTTCTGGGATTAATTGGAACTGGTCAGGGCTTAGACAGGATTTAACTGTCGAGGCAAAAAGGTTCATAACTAGAGTTTGTGGCGCATGTCTTCCACTGTGAACCATCTAGTGGAGCCCTTTGTAAGACAGTTGAAGCAGCATGCAAGGTGACGATTATAAAATTTAAATATTGAGATTCAAGTTATAATTCTAAAACTTTCTTTGTCCAACAGCTTCGATATCAGAAGTGTTTAGATGCCCACCCGGAAAACAATTTTTGCTTCGATTCAGGTGCGCAAAATAAGGGAATTGGAGCAACAATTAAAGATATCATTCATTCATTATCACTTAAAAAGGATAAGAGTGGCTTACCCTGATTGAATAAAAATTAACTATGAACTTTAACTGGCATTTTGAATCATCAGTTTTATTTCTTTTTGGAGATGCCCAAAGTTTTTTCAATTACTGAAAAAGAAACTGAATTGTTTTCAGTATAAAAGGTATTCATATTTATGCGTATATAACTGTTTACTTCATATAAACATTATGTGCTTAAGATAATTGTAATGTAAAGCTTAAAATACAAAAAAAAAATAAAAGCGGGCAGTAAAACTAAGAGTTTATTTTTAATCTTAAATTAATATTTTTGAGAGTGCTGCACATGAGAAAGAAAGCTCATTACTGTTTTATTAACCACATAACGATAGCTCTTACATACCATGGTATCATCAACCATTGGTGATTATTAACGAAAGCAGGGAACATAAGTAACTGCAAACTTAAACTCATACAATAATTACTTGTACAATTTTAGAACTTTCAAATGACGGGGGTTCAGGCGCGCATCCAGAAATCCAGTTTGGCGGGGGGGGGGGGGGGGGTGAGAGGATACGCAAATAGTTCGCACGAGCTAATTCTTATGGTTTGTTACGTACCCGATTAAGAAAATAATAAATAAAGAGCCAAAGTGCACTACCGGTGAAATACCCTTGATGAACCAATATTCGATAAGCACCCACAGCAAAACACGAACCAAAAAGAACCATGAACAAATCGTTACATTGTAGTTTAATATTCCCCGCCTGGAAAAAGAATCTAGTTTTCAATACGGCCCTGGCAAGTTTTTCATAGTTACTAACAAGGGTCTAGCAAGGGCTACTATAGGCATTCGCTAGGCCCTCGTCAGTTATGTACCTTTTTGCCTTGTGAGTTAAAATCTGCCTAAGCCCCGACTAGAAAAAACAGATTTATTCCACATATTTCAACAGTTGCTTCTAGTGTGCATTGTTGACGGAAGACATTTCCTTGGCGACCCACGGCGACGGCCAGCAGGATGATACAGTTGGTGCCTCCACGAAAATTCTTCATGGTTTTAATTTCAACAGGCACTTCTCGTTGTTTGTTATGTTGATTTCTTCGAAAACGTTAGTGTACCTACCACGTTCCAGCTTGCCGATAAACTGATGGTTGGTCATGTCCACTACAAAGATCTCATAGTCCCAATATTTGTGCCGTTTGTGTGCATTTACGTCACGTCAGTATAACAGCACGCAGCGTCCGGTAGTATCATCGTTTGTGCTCCTGCAGGGGTGCACTTTTTTGCTTATTGAAAGGTATTCAAAACACTTTTTTTTCTTTATAAAAAATGCAAAATTTCACTATATTCAATACTTAACCGCGAATCCATTTTATTTAATTTTTTTATTTTTATTTTATTACAAAACACGGACCACTAAAAAGTTCTTGTGCATGCAAAATTAAATGTTCAAACTGAACTGATGTAGATGCCCGGCTGGAAAAATGGCAAGTTTTTGGCTAGTTTAGACAAGGCCCTGGGTAGTTTTCGGTAAGAAAAATCTAGACGAGGAAAATATGACAGACCCCCTTTAGTGCCTCGCTGAGAATATTTATACGGTTAAGTGCTGATGAAGCTCTAGCTAGTAACTAACTAGTGAAAACATTTTATGAAAATTAATAAAATAAGGATCGTTTTAAACTCTAATAACAATATTCACTTTTTCGTAAATTAACCTTATTGTCCTTCGTCGTTTTCCAAGCTTTCGCTCCACAAGCTCTTATTATAATTTTATAGTTATTTTATTATTATAAAAAGGACTCTATCTCTATCAAGTCTAAGCATTTCATGTTTTTGGAATGTATAGACAAATATACTTGGCTAATTAACACCATAGTTCAACAAATTGAAGCCCGAAGATGGATTAACATATCAGAAACGCGTCGCTTTTATAATTTATATAATTAATAATTAATGTTGTGATAATAATAAAATTAAATTATATTTTAATAATCTAATTTTTATTTTTATTTCATTATATACACACAACATGGAGACAACACCCCAAAGATATGTATAGAGTCGGTTCAGTAGTTCAAGACTATACCCCCTACATACAAACCAACAAAGTTTATAACTTTATAATATAGGCTATGTCCATCGTCATGTTACCAATTCTCATACCAATCATTTAATTTATTTTCTGGGATTAATTGGAACTGGTCAGGGCTTAGACAGGATTTAACTGTCGAGGCAAAAAGGTTCATAACTAGAGTTTGTGGCGCATGTCTTCCACTGTGAACCATCTAGTGGAGCCCTTTGTAAGACAGTTGAAGCAGCATGCAAGGTGACGATTATAAAATTTAAATATTGAGATTCAAGTTATAATTCTAAAACTTTCTTTGTCCAACAGCTTCGATATCAGAAGTGTTTAGATGCCCACCCGGAAAACAATTTTTGCTTCGATTCAGGTGCGCAAAATAAGGGAATTGGAGCAACAATTAAAGATATCATTCATTCATTATCACTTAAAAAGGATAAGAGTGGCTTACCCTGATTGAATAAAAATTAACTATGAACTTTAACTGGCATTTTGAATCATCAGTTTTATTTCTTTTTGGAGATGCCCAAAGTTTTTTCAATTACTGAAAAAGAAACTGAATTGTTTTCAGTATAAAAGGTATTCATATTTATGCGTATATAACTGTTTACTTCATATAAACATTATGTGCTTAAGATAATTGTAATGTAAAGCTTAAAATACAAAAAAAAAATAAAAGCGGGCAGTAAAACTAAGAGTTTATTTTTAATCTTAAATTAATATTTTTGAGAGTGCTGCACATGAGAAAGAAAGCTCATTACTGTTTTATTAACCACATAACGATAGCTCTTACATACCATGGTATCATCAACCATTGGTGATTATTAACGAAAGCAGGGAACATAAGTAACTGCAAACTTAAACTCATACAATAATTACTTGTACAATTTTAGAACTTTCAAATGACGGGGGTTCAGGCGCGCATCCAGAAATCCAGTTTGGCGGGGGAGGGGGGTGAGAGGATACGCAAATAGTTCGCACGAGCTAATTCTTATGGTTTGTTACGTACCCGATTAAGAAAATAATAAATAAAGAGCCAAAGTGCACTACCGGTGAAATACCCTTGATGAACCAATATTCGATAAGCACCCACAGCAAAACACGAACCAAAAAGAACCATGAACAAATCGTTACATTGTAGTTTAATATTCCCCGCCTGGAAAAAGAATCTAGTTTTCAATACGGCCCTGGCAAGTTTTTCATAGTTACTAACAAGGGTCTAGCAAGGGCTACTATAGGCATTCGCTAGGCCCTCGTCAGTTATGTACCTTTTTGCCTTGTGAGTTAAAATCTGCCTAAGCCCCGACTAGAAAAAACAGATTTATTCCACATATTTCAACAGTTGCTTCTAGTGTGCATTGTTGACGGAAGACATTTCCTTGGCGACCCACGGCGACGGCCAGCAGGATGATACAGTTGGTGCCTCCACGAAAATTCTTCATGGTTTTAATTTCAACAGGCACTTCTCGTTGTTTGTTATGTTGATTTCTTCGAAAACGTTAGTGTACCTACCACGTTCCAGCTTGCCGATAAACTGATGGTTGGTCATGTCCACTACAAAGATCTCATAGTCCCAATATTTGTGCCGTTTGTGTGCATTTACGTCACGTCAGTATAATAGCACGCAGCGTCCGGTAGTATCATCGTTTGTGCTCCTGCAGGGGTGCACTTTTTTGCTTATTGAAAGGTATTCAAAACACTTTTTTTTCTTTATAAAAAATGCAAAATTTCACTATATTCAATACTTAACCGCGAATCCATTTTATTTAATTTTTTTATTTTTATTTTATTACAAAACACGGACCACTAAAAAGTTCTTGTGCATGCAAAATTAAATGTTCAAACTGAACTGATGTAGATGCCCGGCTGGAAAAATGGCAAGTTTTTGGCTAGTTTAGACAAGGCCCTGGGTAGTTTTCGGTAAGAAAAATCTAGACGAGGAAAATATGACAGACCCCCTTTAGTGCCTCGCTGAGAATATTTATTAAGTTAAGTGCTGATGAAGCTCTAGCTAGTAACTAACTAGTGAAAACATTTTATGAAAATTAATAAAATAAGGATCGTTTTAAACTCTAATAACAATATTCACTTTTTCGTAAATTAACCTTATTGTCCTTCGTCGTTTTCCAAGCTTTCGCTCCACAAGCTCTTATTATAATTTTATAGTTATTTTATTATTATAAAAAGGACTCTATCTCTATCAAGTCTAAGCATTTCATGTTTTTGGAATGTATAGACAAATATACTTGGCTAATTAACACCATAGTTCAACAAATTGAAGCCCGAAGATGGATTAACATATCAGAAACGCGTCGCTTTTATAATTTATATAATTAATAATTAATGTTGTGATAATAATAAAATTAAATTATATTTTAATAATCTAATTTTTATTTTTATTTCATTATATACACACAACATGGAGACAACACCCCAAAGATATGTATAGAGTCGGTTCAGTAGTTCAAGACTATACCCCCTACATACAAACCAACAAAGTTTATAACTTTATAATATAGGCTATGTCCATCGTCATGTTACCAATTCTCATACCAATCATTTAATTTATTTTCTGGGATTAATTGGAACTGGTCAGGGCTTAGACAGGATTTAACTGTCGAGGCAAAAAGGTTCATAACTAGAGAGAGCCTAGCAAATGCCTATTGTTAGTAACTATGAAAAACTTTTCAGGGCCTCATTGAAAACTAGATTCTTTTTCCAGGCGGGTGTTTAGATAAATGTCATTTACTTTGGTGTGTGTGCCTGTGCAAGTATGTGTGAAGCACTTTAGGTATGTTCATTGTTCAGTGAGGCTGTTCGGAACAGTTTGGAACAATTTAGAACAAAAAAGAACAAGTTTTTGCTGTTTGGTGAGAAATGTTCTGTTTTAAACTGTTCTGACTTGCTGTTTAGTGAATATGTCAACATTTTTGGTTAAATGGAAAGTGAAATCTGAAAAAAGATCAACGTGACCCCCAAAAAATATGTAAAGATACATATTTCGTATTAAACTCGTTATTTGTTTATTTATTTTATATGATAATTAGTATATTTAAAAGAGAATATTTCACAATCACAATTCACATCAGTATTTTATTAAATAATTGTTCTCAGCGAGGTACTCATAGGGGCATGTCATGTTTTCCTCGTCTAGATTTCCCTTACCGAAATCTTGCCAGGGCCTAGCCTAAACTAGCCAAAAACTTGCCATTTTTCCAGGCGGGTCTTTCGTAAGAAAAAAAATAATAATAATAACAATAGCACATACAACAAAAAAAAAACAAAGGAATATTTTTATCCACACAAGTAGCATTAGAAGTGCATGCAAACGCTGAACCTTAGCTTGCTCTTGATTCTATCATTTCTGGTGTTTTGTTTTGGGCTTGCTATCAGTCCGGGGGTCTGAGGTTCACCTTTCCTTGTGATGATGGAATTCACGGGCCTAAGAAAAAAAAAGAAAATAACACAATTACAGAATAGTCCAGTCGGAATGTCATTTGAAATGGAAAAAATTAGATAGGCGTTTTTTATTAATTTTAATCGTTAGGGGGGCTTATTAGGAGTCCTCATTTAAGTTTTCGACCGCCTAGCTCCATTGCGTTGGCCGCCATCTTGAATTTAAGGAAAATTGGTTTTCGTTGAATATCTCGTTTATTTTCAACTTTTGGCTAAAAATGCACTTAACAAAAGTTGTTAATAATTTAATTATCTACAATTTTGGTAATAACATTTTTTTCTTAGGATTGATATTTTTTTATTTAATCCGGAAAATACAATTACGATCGTTTTTTTATGTGTATTTTGAAGTTAAGCGCGTTAGTTAGCATTTTTTTAAATAAAAACAAAGGACAGGATATTTTTTTTTCAATCGTTAGGGAGGGGCCTTAAAGCGGCCCATACACACAACACTTGTGTCGACACTGGTGTCGGTGTACTCAAATGTGGTGTGTGTATGGGCAAGTGTCTACACCGATTTCGGTGTCGAACACCGTGTCAAGAAAATCAAAATCTTTTGATTTCTTGTGTCGGTGTCGCTAAATGTGTTGCGTGTATGGCGGAAGGCCACACTATGGTGTCATGACAGTGGTGCACACACTTGTGTTGTGTGTATGGGCCGCTTAAGGGTATATATTGAAATTTTCGACCAATTTCCTCTTTAACTTTGGCTGCCATCTTGAATTCAAACCATCGTTTTTTCATGTCTATTTTGAAGTTAAGCGCATTAATTAACATATTTTTAAAATTAAAACAAAGGACAGGGGATTTTTTTTTAATCATTGGTGGGGGGCGTAAAGTGTATATATAGAAATTATCGACCACCTTCCTCTTTAACTTTGGCCGCTATCTTGAACACAAATCAACAGGTATGAATTTGGTTTGAATTCAAGATGGCGGCCAGAGTTAAAGAGGAAGGTGGTCGATAATTTCTATATTATATACACTTTATGCCCCTCCCCAACGATTAAAAAAAATACCCTGTCCTTTGTTTTTTATTTAAAAAAAATGTTATCTAAAGATGGCGGCCAACGCAATGGAGCTACGCAGTCGAAAACTTAAATGTAGACTCCTAATAAGTCCCCCTAACGATTAAAATTTAAAAAAAAAACTATCTAATTTTATCCATTTCACGCCTATGTTTTGTCTATTCCGACTGGACTAGAATAAGGCAATCCAAAATAATATTAATGTATGTATGTATGTATGTATGTTACTATTTTATTCATTCTTATTTGAAGTTATGATATACATATATGAGAACAAGTTCAAAAGCAAGTACAAAATTTAAAGAGCAATAAAACAAAGTAGTGTTCTTCATAATATCCAACGGAAAAAAAGCAAAAAAAAAACAAAGATTAAAAGGAAACATTCTTTAGCCTGGTTAAAGCCGGGACTAGTAGCGAATGATCCAAATTCAAATTAAAGAAACATTTGATATTTTAGAGTGTTTTTATGGGCGAAGGTAGAGAAAGAGAAGAAAAAAATTTATATAAAAAAAAAAACAAAATAAAATAAGCCTGCACTTAATAAGCCTGCACTTTCTTTGAACTTTCAAAGCATTTTCGATTCGAGTATAATCAAGATTAAAAAGCCATGATTTTACCTCAATTAAAAAAGATGAAAAACATCTTAAACTTCTCGTGGTGGCTGGAAGTTTATTAAAAATTGTAGGAGCAACAAAAGAAAAGAAATTTATGTAATGATTTTTTTTATAAAATGGTATCTGAACATAATTCCTGGAATTTATTCTTAAGTTGTAATAATCGTTATCACAAATAGAAAGAAAACCACTTCTTAAGTAAAAGAGTTTCAAAATATTGTAGAAGTAAAGATATCTTAAAGGAAAAACTTTTAATTGTCTGAATAACATTAAACTACCTTTAAAGCGATTTTTTTTGCAAATAATACGAATAAGATGCCTTTGCTTGACAAATAAAGGATTGGTTTTATTAAAATATGCACCACCCCAACATGTGATACCATGTTGAATTTTAGAGTGGACAATACCGTAATAAATCATAAGAAGCACTTTTTGAGAGCAAAAATTGCTTAAATTATAAAATTGCCTGGTACAATTCAACAAATATGTTTGGGTGTGCTTCAGCCAATTCATTCTACTATCTAAATATACTCCAAGATACTTAAAATATTAAACAAGATCAATTTTAAAACAATTAACAAAGCATTGTCCAATGGAGTTATATGAACAAGAAGAATAGTTAGCATATCATCAATAACTAGTTTATAGCGCAGACAATCGGGTGCATGATAGGAACAAATACTGTCTAAAAACGCAGAATTACCTTGCAAGCTGTAAAACATCAATTTAGTTTTGTTACTTAACATCATTTTATGTACAGAAAACCACTGTCTAAGGACATCAGGATCAAAAAAGATATCAGACACTAGATTCAAAGCAATAAGCTTACCTTTAACATTTTGTTTGAAGATTGAGTTGAAGAAAATAGTAAAGGTCCAAGAACAGAACCTTGTGGAACTCGCGTGACTATATCCTTTAAATAACTATAACTTTTTGCTTACGTTTATATAAATAATATGAAGCTAACCATTTAAAAAAAAAACCACGTAATACAGCTCTACTCAAGTTTTCAATGAGAATTTCATGATCGACAAGGTCAAAAGCCTTTGTCAAATCGATAAAAAGTCCAGCAGTATTGACATTATAGTTTATATTTTCAAAAATTTCACCGCAAAACTTTATAAGAGCGTCTTCGGTTGACATACCAGCACGAAAACCGAATTGACTGACACTGACAAATTTATGTAATGATTTTTTTTATAAAATGGTATCTGAACATAATTCCTGGAATTTATTCTTAAGTTGTAATAATCGTTATCACAAATAGAAAGAAAACCACTTCTTAAGTAAAAGAGTTTCAAAATATTGTAGAAGTAAAGATATCTTAAAGGAAAAACTTTTAATTGTCTGAATAACATTAAACTACCTTTAAAGCGATTTTTTTTGCAAATAATACGAATAAGATGCCTTTGCTTGACAAATAAAGGATTGATTTTATTAAAATATGCACCACCCCAACATGTGATACCATGTTGAATTTTAGAGTGGACAATACCGTAATAAATCATAAGAAGCACTTTTTGAGAGCAAAAATTGCTTAAATTATAAAATTGCCTGGTACAATTCAACAAATATGTTTGGGTGTGCTCCAGCCAATTTATTTTTATTCAAAAACTATAAAATCCTCCTCTTCATAGCCTTTTCAAAAATTTTAGAATATGCTGGCAGCAATGAAATAGGCCTATAGTTATTCATGTCTTTATGATTAGATTTTTTATGAAGAGGAATAACCTCAGCAACCTTAAGGGCGTTAGGAAAAACACCTCCAAAAACACTTTTATTAAATATGTGTGAGAGAACATCAACAATATTATAGGCTATATTTTTTAACAAATTATTAGAGCAAAAACCATCGGTTGTAGAGTTAGAATTCTGGAGTAAATTAATGATTCTATGTAATTCATGTGAAGTAATAGGCTCAAAAAATAAACTGCTGTTGGAATGGTTCTGTTCAGTAATAGAACTATCCATGAAACGAATAGAAATAGGATCATTTGAAACATCCGAAACGTTGTTATTAGCTATAGAAGTAAAAAAAATTATTAAAACATTTGCAACTATGGTAGGGTGAGAATACAATAAACCATCTTTCTATATAATAATTTGTTTGCTATCATTTGTTTTACGATTGAGAACGTTATTAATTACATTCCATTCACCTTTTATATTACCTCTATTTTTTTTCTAACTCGGCTAGGTAGAAATTTTCTTTGCAAACCCTAACTTCAATAGAAATTTCAACAATAGTTTTTTACAATAGTCCTTTAGCCTGAGATTATTTTTGCATTTGTGGCACAATTTGTTTTTCTTACTTATTTTACGTAGAAGGGAATCAGTAATCCAAGGCTTAAGACGCTTAGTTTTACGAGTTTGAGTTTTGTAAGTGGAATAACTTTCTATTAAAGATTTCAACACAACAATAAAGTTATCATACGCTATTGAAGGATCAACTTCATTAAAAACACTGTCCTTAAATTCACAAGCTTAGAGTTTAATAAGTCAAAGTCTATATGTTTAAATAATCCGGTAGATGGAGCGCTGACAACATATGCAACTTCTAGGTAGTGAAGACTAGTCATATAATGGTTTAAGATACGAAAATCAGCTATTGAACTTGAGATACTTAAATTTCCAGTACGGCTACTTCTACAAAATATATGGTTTTAGAATTATCGGTTACTCGTTTTGGTTTGTCTATACAGCATTCTAGGCCGAAAGTCGCGAAAAGTTCTAAGTAATCTTCAGCTAGTTTTGAATTAGAAAGCAGGTCAATATTAAGATCTCCAAGAAATGCTAAGTTTTTCGCTTTATCATGTATTAATAATTCTTTTAGTTCATCCAAAAAAACATCCTTACTGCTACCATGTAGTCGATATGCACAAAAAAATATAATTTATCTGTAACTACTTTAAGAGCATCCATCGAATTAAAACTAAATTTTGAAACAGCACAAGAGTAAACTTTAAAAAAAAAAAACAGCCACACCACCAGAAGCATAAAGTATCATTGCACGCAGCATGGAAATCATAACCAGGTAGACAAAATTTATCTATTTCATCACTAAAAATCCAAATTTCTGAGAGAAATATAAAATCAGGCTTATTAACACACAAATCGATATGAGCCAGCAGGCAGAAGATCAAAATTTTTACGTAGACGTATATTCTGATGAATAAAATAAAAATGATTTGGATAAACCGAACTGTTATGAAAAACACTGCAGTATTTCACAGTTAAAAATACATAGAAAATTAATATAATCCTGAGAATATAAAATATCTAAGTAGGGTAAAGGCACTAGTATCCGGACACTTAACACATTTGTTATCTTTGAGTTTGATTCGTCGACTTACTATGAAAGCTTCGAAATATTGTAATATTGCATCTGAAAGTTTGTTTAATTTTTGATAGCACAAAATAAACAAATTTCGCAAACTTATCATAATATTAATTTTAAAAAATAAAAATCTAAAAAAAGTCGATTTGCACTAGTATCCGGACAGCAAATTTTAGTTTCCGGACAATTTTATTTTAGTATCCGGACACGACAATTTTGTACCAATTTATAGTTCTTCTTCGTTTTTATGAAATGAAAAATCGTTCGTTTTTGAAAAAATTTATATACTTTAATATTTTTTTTTTGAAAAAGTGTATAGGAAAAAAAAAAAAAAAACAAAATAAGCAATAAAATAATTCAGTTTGGTAAGAACACATAACAGCTCATGTTTATAAAAATAATTAATAATACTTTAGTTCAGTTTGTAAAAAAAAAAAATACAGAAGATTACAGAATAAAACACAAAAACAAATGAAAAAGAGTTCAGTTCTTATAATTAGGTTAACAATCCACTTTTCTTAGTAAACTAGTCGTTAAATCAATAAAAAATAAGGACTCTTAGGTATGTAAAAAAAAATAATAAAAGTACCTACATAACTTCACAAACAGCTTGCTAAAAAATCAAATTTTTTTTTATTCACAGAATAAAAACAAAAATAAACTCTATCTTATTTCTTATATCTAGGTATCTTAATATTAATTAAGGTTGTTGCTATCACAGCAATGTTTGCAATTATAGTCTTTTTTCGATGCTAACTCATATCCCAAATCTGCCATTGAAGTACAGCTTAGATGAAACCATCTGGCACAGCTATCACATCCAATGTTTTTTAGGCTTTCGTCTTCGATATCACTTTGCAGCTCGTCGAAGCACTCCTGACACTTTTCTCTTTTTTTAATACTTTTCTTTTTTAATGATATTGCTTTTTTTTCTGTCTTTTTTGTTGATTTGGCTTGCTTTCTTTTTTCTATGCCATCAATTTTATCCTTTTTTTCCTTTTCTTTTTTTGCATAAATTTCCCTCCAGGCATCCGACGAAATCGCGCTGGGTGACCTTGTAACGTTTCCTTGCCTAATTTTATTTTTTTTGTCGAAAAAAGTTGGCTTGGGATAAAACAGATGAGTGGAAAGGACTGACAATTGATTACTTTTTAATCCACTTGATGTCGATGGTTCTTGGGTGGAAATTGAAACTTCGCTTGGAACCGAAGGAATTATCAAAACTGTTGACATTTGTTGAATTTGGGCATCATCTTTTTTCAATGGTCCTAGAGATGAAGTTGGTATTTCCTCACGTATTGGTAAGCTTTGAGATTCAAGCGTGGCACGAATATTTTCCGAATCTAATTTTGATGGAGGTGACAACAAAATTAAGGGGTCCTCAATTACATCACAATTTTCTGGTACATCTTTTTCTAGAGATCCATCAATATTAACATTGTAAACCCCCGTGCTTAAATCTCCTAGGATACCCGGGACCCTACCAAGAGCAGCATCAACCGTAATGTCTAGCGATGGTGGTGATATTGCTTTTGATGCTTCAGTTTCAATTACCTTTAAGGTGGTATCAACATCAACTCCAGCATTTTGTAACTTCTCTGACAATTCTTTAATCACTTCACCAGCGATCTTCAACCTATTCAATTCCGTAGGTTGATTGGTATTTGATGGATATGGAGTTTCAGCAATTACCAAGTTTTCAGCGTTGTTCCTGACGCATTTTGAGTAGTCCACAGCTGCAGGGTTCAATGGGTATAAACCGCACTTTCTAAAACCGTTTTGTATTGTTGCCACCATATCCTTATTTTTTATTATTGCTTCATTTAAAAGTGGACAAAAATTTCGTTTAGTAAGTGCTTGGCCTATATTTTTTGCTTGCCAATCACGAACTGTTGTTTTCCAATCAGATTTAAGGGGTTTAAAGACACTTACATCAGCCGGCTGCATGATGTGGGTTGTGTTCGGTGGCAACGCGTACAAAATAATTTGATTTTTGGAACAAAATTCACTCAACTCGAGTGTCAAATGTGACTTGTGTCCATCGACAAACAATATCACAGGACGTTCCACTTTGTCATCAAGCAAGCGTTTGTGTACGCAGTTTGCGACATACTCAAAAAAGGTTTCGCTCCTCATCCATCCACTTTCACTTCTACCTAAAACCCAAGATTTTGGCATACTCTCCACAATGTCTTTCGGTGGACGCACATATGGAGAAACCACCATTGGGTCGAATAGTTTTCCGTCGGCAGAAAAAACAATGAGGACTGTCAGTGCCTCCTTTTCGTTCCCAGCAGCAATCTGATATATATTTTTGTAGCCTTTGGGGGCTATAACTTTGCCGGTCTTCGGGCAGAGACAAAAGCTGGTTTCATCGCCATTTAATATCCTACTCGGGTCATACATTATATGTTCCTGGCCAATACTTTTAAAATAATTGTTGAGCTCTTCAAACCATTTTATAATGTTTTCCTGTCTAACAAATGCTCTTCCCTTACTAATGTTTTCAGCTTCTCTCAAAGCTAGATTTGGATTTCGTTTCATAAATGCCCGCAACCATGTCTTACCTGGTCTATCTTCCTTAAATGGCGTTTTTCTTTTTGAATCCTTAATTATCTTTTGCACGGTATTCAGCAAGTTATCAGTTTTTAACGGAAAGCCACATTTACAAAGATCAGCACACCACTTGGCAATTTCTTCCTCCTCTTCAGCTGTTAAGTAAGGATCTGGACCCTTTTTAGTTTCCTTTTCACCGATTAACCTTTTGTTTTTCAGCCTGTCATGTAGTGTTGAACGACATATACCACATTTAGTTGCAGCTTTTCGGAGACTAATTTAATTTGTCCTTATATCCTCCAAGGCCTTTGAAATGTTTTCTGAATTCATTCCTTAAAAAAAAGGAATTTTAAAGGAATAAGAACACTTAAAATAACGTTAAACACAAAGGTGTCCGGAAACTGAATTTAATTTTTCAATATCCGGACACATATATTTTAATTAAGGTAACCCTATCCGAATACTGAAGCATTGAAAGAGAAATGCAATTCTCTTACATTAAAACCCAAAAAATATTCCAAACTACCATTTAAGAGCCTAAAAAAGAGATTTTTCCTTTTCCCTCATATTTTCAGTATCCGGACAGTGTGTCCGGGAACTAAAAAAGTCTTAAATTTTAGTTTTAGTATCCGGACACTAAAAAATACTCTAAAAAAAAAAACTTGTTGACTACTTTTTTTAATAATTATCAAAATTTATCATATTTGTTCTAAACTAACAATTTTCTTTTGTAATAAAATTAATAAACAAATCCTAATTTACTTACTTACTTACTTACTTTACTTTACTTTAGATGGCGCTCAAAGCCCAGGATGGACTACGGCCTCAACCAACAAGCCCCTCCAGCCAGCTCGGTCCCTAGCTAGCTGCCTCCAGTTACGCACTCCAAGTTGGTTGAGGTCGTTTTCCACTTGTGTGCGCCACCTAAGGTGGGGTCTTCCTCTGCTGCGCAGACCGTCAGGGGTAGATTCGAAGACTCGTTTGGCTGGTGCGGTGGTGTCCATACGCTCCACGTGTCCCAGCCATCTCAGCCACTGAATTTTCAGCTTCTTGACCAGGTCGACGTCGCTGTAAAGCCCGTAAAGCTCGTTATTAAATCTTCTCCTCCATACCCCATCGATACAGACTGGACCGAAAATCACCCGAAGAATCTTCCTTTCAAAGCACCCAAGCAGATTCTCATCCGTTTTTGACAGGGTCCATGCCTCTGCCCCATATAGCAGGACCGGGATGATTAGGGTCTTATATAAGGTCTCCTTGGTTCTCTGAGAGAGGGCTTTATTACTTAGATGCCTTCTTAGCCCGAAGAAACAGCGATTGGCAAGAGTAATTCTTCGTTTGATCTCTGCGCTGATGTCATTTTGCGATGTTATAGTGGAGTCCAGGTAGACAAAGTCCTTGACGACTTCGAAGTTGTATCTATCCATCGTGACGTTTTGCCCGAGCCGACGATGTTGAGATTCCTTTCTCGATGATAGCATATACTTCGTCTTGTCCTCATTAACAGCCAAACCCATTTTCGCCGCCTCCGATTCAATACTTGCAAACGCGCCGGTAACAGCTCGCTTCGTTCTCCCAATGATGTCAATATCATCTGCATAAGCAAGTAGTTGAACAGACTTTTGAAAAATTGTACCTCTGTTGTTGACTTGCGAGTTGCGTACAATTGCTTCAAGAACGATGTTAAACAGGTTGCATGATAACGCGTCGCCTTGCCTCAAACCTTTCTCGACATCAAAGTGTTCGGTGGTGTTCTTGCCGACTTTGATGGAGCAGCAAGATTTCTCCATCGTCATCCTGCACAAGCGGACGAGTTTGGCAGGGATGCCGAGATGCGCCATGGCTCTGTATAGCTCGTCTCTGTCTACGCTATCATATGCGACTTTAAAATCGATAAAGAGGTGGTGTGTATCGATTTGAAACTCCTGGGTTTTTTCCAAAATCTGTCGGAGTGTGAATATTTGATCGACGGTTGATTTGCCGGGCCTAAAACTACACTGATAGGGGCCGATCAGATCGTTGACAAACGGTTTTAAGCGATCACACAGTACAGATGACAAGATTTTGTATGCGACGTTGAAGAGACTTATACCTCTGTAGTTGGAACAGGCCAGAGCATCTCCTTTCTTGTGGATGGGGCACACTATACCGAGGTTCCATTCATCGGGCATACTTTCCTCCGAACAAATTTTGGAGATAAGCTGGTTTATACTCCCTACCAAGTCATCTCCCCCTGCTTTGAATAGCTCGGCTGGCAGGCCATCCGCACCAGCAGCCTTGTACGTTTTAAGCTTGGCTATCGCTAACCGCACTTCATTTGGGTCGGGTGGACGGAAATTTTGACCATCATCGTCCAGGTTGAATGGAGTGTTCTGTCTTACAGCGGAATTTTGGCCATCTTCGCCGTTTAGCAGTCTAGAAAAGTGTTGTTTCCAGATCCTCAGCACCGACTGTGTGTCTATTACCATATTCCCACTCTCGTCTCGGCAGGCTTCCGTTCTGGCCTTGTAACCCTGGGTAGTTTGCCTCACCCTTCGGTAGAACTTTCGAACATCCCCCCTGCCGCTACAGTCCTCAATAGACTCGACCACCCGCTTCGCATGCTCTCTCTTTTTCCTCCTGAGAAGTCGGCGTTCCTCCCTTCGCTTTTGCCCGTAGAGCTCCCGGGCTGCTCTCTCAGCAGCTCTGGTTTTAGTCTGCAGCATTGCTTGGTAGGCCTCGTTCTTTGCTTCATGTGCCAGTCTGCATTCTTCATCGAACCAGGGGTTTCGTTGTGGTGGCCTAGTGAAACCCAGCACATCAGTAGCGGCACTTTTGATGGCATTTTGGCAGTGTTATCCTAATTTACTTACTTTTTGCAAATGCTTCCACTATTTTTTTCTTAGACAAAACCACTTCACAAACTCACCCCCTAATGTCGGACACTAAACTGTAGTATATCTCTTAAACCATTCAGGTTGTCTGCTTGAAACTTTGCATGTATATGTGAAATACATCGGAGAATGTGTATTTGTTGTTACATTTGCATTCATAAGGATGGTGTACCTATTAATCGCAAAAAAATCACAAAGTGTCCGGACACTAACACTGTCCGGATACTAGTGCCTTTACCCTATTTGGAAGACATTTTAAATGAGATTTTGTAAATCTTCTATGCAATTAATAATAATACGTTTCCAACCTCTCTTTTTCTCATAAACAAAGTAGAATTTCTATAGGTACCACAGCTTTCCACAGTTCCCTTGTATAGGCCGACAGACTGTCATTTAAATAAATTCTGTTGTTATCGAATTCATTCCCAAACAGATAACAAGTTAGATTATTGATATAATCCTTTTTTTTTTCCTCATGAGTTTTTTTTTTAATTATGTCGTTTTCCGTTGGTCACTCCTAGCACTCTTTTCACTCCCTTCGCACTCCCAACACTCCAAAAACCTTCCATTTGCTGTTCGGAGTGATGATTTAGGAGTGTTTTTTCACTCCGGATTTCATTAAAGAGTGCTATGAGTGCACTCTGAAAACACACATACGTTTAAAAGTATGTGTTGGATTAAGTGTCAAAATAGTAAATAGTGTAGTAAATGCTTCTTCTTGGGATGTTCTGAAATTGAAATTATTCATTTTATTTTTTACTTCTACATAGATACACATATTACGGAAGAGAGTTTTTCATATTCCATTGGAATCAAAAAGGAGTGAAACACTCTGAAAATCCAATCGAAAACGACATTAGATGAGAGATAAATTTAACGCAAACTATATTACTTTTATTATCTTCCTTACTACGATCAATCGAATGGGACGACTTAAGTTTGAAGATGTTTACTTTTTTGACGTAAACTTTATCAATTTGTTCCTCAGTAATGTTTTCATCAAGTCCAGAAGAAAAAAGTTTAAGAGATTGGCATAATGCATTGGTGTTAGTAACGCGTAAACGTTTACGAATGGACAAATTTACTAGTGACAGAAATGACAGATAGGTACTTTGCCAGAATAAATACTGTGCTGAATTTGTTCAATAATTCTGCAATGTTTATCCGGAAATGTTGCCATTGGTCGGAAACAAGGGTAGTATTAATAAAGCTGTAATATAGAATGTAATTTAGAGACGTAGGAACATACTGCAATATAATTTAGTCATAAGGTATATTATTCTACATATTTTATCACATTTTTATTATTGTTTGATTAGGTAGGCAGTTGTTTAATAATTTATTTTGTGCGATATTAGTTTAAGACACACACGCACACATATATATCAGGAGGTAGTAGCACAGACATACATAAATAACCTACACTTTAATCATACAGGTATTGCTGGCTGGAGAAGCTCCAGTCTGCAAACTAATACCATGGCATTCGAGATCTCACATATAGGCCATAAGGCAGTGACCTATGATTAGGTAAATAATTTGAATTTGCACTCTATATAAACGAGTAGTACAAGAAACAGCTGTAAAAGTTTTTCCGTATAGAATACGAAGTCATATACTAGAAAAACTAGACAAATTTCGTTAGTCAGCGACACGATCATTTCTCTTGTCCAGTATACGAAACTTTAAACTTTTCTTTTTGCAATTAAGCAAATATATAATTTAAAATAAAGGTAAATAAACAAAGAATTAAGTGAACATACAAATCTATAGCATTTCAATTTTATATAGAGAAATAAAGACGAAAATTACAAAAGGCAAACAGGCAAACAGGCACTAAGTGAGGTGAAGGAAATATTTCTGAAAGAACTTTTGATACCCCGTTCTTAAAGGCAGAGGTATAACGTCACAAATCAAACATTCCATACAGATGAGTGTTTCACGCTTTCAGGTTCGAATTAATAAGAGCATCTTAAAAGGCAATCTATCTAGATTGCAAAACCCATAAATAGGTTATATATATATAGATATATATATATCGATATCCACCTATAGACCTCGTTACAAGAGTTACCTACTAAGATTGCAAGACCGCGATCTGAGCTTCTGCCTTTCCTTTTAATTGGTCATATCACGAAACACGATAGTCTCCCAAAGGAAGTACTGGTTGCAATCGAGTGATAAGGCCATACCGACCGAAGAGGGTTCTAGAGAGCACCCTACTTAGTGAAAAAAAAACTAAGGGTGTATCAAAAACTATATTTACTTTTGATAAACAAAAAAAAAGTCCCTTCTGGACACAGTGAATTAAAACGATTTTTATTTCTTAAAGTCCCTTCTGGACCAAGCGGATAGTTTTTTTTATTACTTAAAGTAATAATTTTGTTTAATAATTTTTGTTTGACCCTTTTTTTAAGAAAAGAAAAGAAAAGAAAAGAAAAGAAAAGAAAAGAAAAGAAAAGAAAAGAAAAGAAAAGAAAAGAAAAGAAAAGAAAAGAAAAGAAAAGAAAAGGAAAGTAGGAAAGCAGGTAGAAGTGCAAAAAGGATATAGATAGATATATGTATATAATAAAATCTGCATTAAAAATTTTGGCTGTGAAAATTGAAACCCTGATTCTGCTCCTCCTGAAAAGTGCTGCCGGCAGTACACCGAGGGAAAGAAAAATTGTAAGTGTCATAAAAAAAAAGAACAAGAAACTATATTGAATATTATTTTTTAATTTCATATATATATTTATAAAATTGAATTGAATCAAGTGAATATCCATTTTTTTGTACTTATCCTTTTGCTCACTCGTTCTTATTAAACATTACACTCCGATTTCATTAAATAAATTTAAAATTTACTTTAACGCAAATAGAATATATACCACAAAAACCCAAAAAATAAAAAAAAAAAAAGCAAAAGAAAAAAGAGCAAATTCCTTTAAAATAGTGAAATAACATTGAACTTAAACTTTTATTGAATTTTTTTTTCTTCTCTTCTTCTTTTAACGTAGAATTTTGAATTTAAAAAAAAAGTTATTCAGAAACTATTTGTTTCGTTTAATAAAAAAGTATATTATGTATGTGATTTTTTACTTCCCTTTTGAGAAAAGGAATTAAAATGAAAGAAAAAAATTTAAATAATAAAAAAATGGATGTGATCTGAAGCACTAGAGTGTAGACACTTCTTTCCCTTTTGTGTTCTTTATAGATATATAAATTCATATAAATTTAAAAATAAATTTGGTGGCACAAACGGCTCATGAAGAACGAGGGCCTAGCGACTTACAACTCTCAACCATTCCTGTGTGCGTGTCTGCAGGAATGGAGGGGACCTACAGTTTATTTCCGAATCTGAACGGCTAAGGTGAGCGGACCTTTTTCTATGACAAGAGATACTCTTGGAGGATTTGTCACTTTCTCCAAGCAAGCAAGTGGGGTACAGGCGGGGATAGATAGGCCAACAGGGACTCAAGAATTAGGGACCCAATCATTAATTCCCATTAGAGCAGACTCTGATGAAACAAGAGACTCTATAAACAGACTGACACAACAATTACAACAAGAACGGTTCTTAATAGAACAAGGTGCAGTAGAAGGACAAAGCAGTGACAAATATAGAGAAGAGTACGAAATATCAATGGGAGGGGATATTAAAGAAAGTAATCGACTGTGCCATTTCGCTGTCGATGAACGAAGCCCAAAACAAAACAATGGCAATGACAGAACTCAGTGTGTAAGATTTTGTGATGTTATTTCTCGTCAAATACATGTTACTTCAGGAGTCCCCCAAGGAGGCCATCTTGGCCCCCTTTTTTTCCTACTATTTATAAATGACTTGCCCTTTTTGTTAAAAGGGTGTAGATATCTTTTATATGCCGACGATCTCAAACTTTTTCAAAATGTTATCAATATTCATCATGGAATATCACTACAACAATGTTTGAACAGTGTTATAAACTGGTCTAAAGCCAATGGAATGGCGCTAAATGTGGAAAAATGCAATGTTTATTCTTTTTTGAGGAAAAAAAAGTGCAACAGCTCTTCACTACACTATTGACGAAAATATATTAGCTCGAAAAGATGTGATAAAAGACTTAGGAATTATTATTGACAAAAAACTAACGTTTAAGCATCACATCGACAAAGTACACTCAAAAAGGATGTGTATGTTAGGCTTTGTTAAACCTAGATCTAATGAATTTAAGGATCCTTATATTACCAAATCTATCTACTGTTCTTTGGTTCGTTCCCAGCTTGAGTATTGCAGTGTTATTTGGTCTCCGTTTTATGCTGTTGATGTCAATAAACTTGAATCTGTGAAAAAGCAATTTCTTTTGTTTGCATTAAGAGGTCTAGGTTGGAGTCCTGACACGTTTTTGTTACTTAGTTATAATCGCCGTCTTAAACTCCTTAGTATGTGTAGTCTCGCTTGTCGTAGTGAATTATCTGAAGCTCTATTTTCGTTTGACCTTTTTAAATGTAATATTGATTCTTTTTCTTTCCCGCCTGGCAAAAGAATCTAGTTTTCAATAAGGCCCTGGCAAGTTTTTCATAGTTACTAGCAAGGGTCTAGCAAGGATTACTATAGGCATTCGCTAGGCCTTCGCCAGTTATGAACCTTATTGTCTTGTCAGTTGAATTCTGTCTAAGCCCTGACTAGTAAAACTAATTTGTTCCACATGTTTTGTTTTACATGGTTTTCCATTCAACCATTTCAGATATGGGGCTATATTATAGCCCCATTTAGTTAGGTGTGTGGGCAAGTATGTGTGAAAGACTGTAGGTATATTCAGTGATGTTGTTCGGAACAGTTTAGAACATAAAAGAACAAGTTCAATGAGAAATCTTCTGTTCTAAACTGTTCTGGCTTGCTGTTCAGTGAGTCTGTTTGCATACTTGCTTTTTAGGTAGAACAAATGAGAACGGTTTTCTGAGAAATGTCAAAATTAGTTGTGATTCTGTCTTGTTCTGTTTTGTCTAGTTGCGATTTTACTATTTGCAACACCGATTCACAATCATTATTTGAAATTTGCACAGTTCACACAAAGATTTTTATTACGATATAATAAGATTCTGATTTTATTAATTTTCGTAAAATGATGTCACTATTCATAGTTAGTTACCATCAAGAGCTTCACTAGCACTTTATTAAATAAATGTTCTCAGCGAGGCACTAATAGGGATCTGTCAAGTTTTCCTCGTCCAGGCTTTCCTTACCGAAAACTTGCCGGGGCCTTCTTTAAACTTGCCAAAAACTTGCCATTTTTGCAGGCGGGTTATGTTCCAAAATGTCTGCCAATCCAAATGCTCGTACTCTAAGAAATACAAGATTTTTAAATGAAACAAACTCAAGGACTAATTATGCTTTAAATGACACATTTAATCGTTGCTCAAAAACATTTAACAAATATTTTGACGTTTTCAATATGAATATAAGCTGAAATTGCTTTAAAAATAAAATTCTCCAAAAAATTATGGCTGAAGGCTCTTCTTGACATTATTTATGAATGTATTTATTAAAACTCAAACTTCTTTTTATTTTATATTTTTTATTTATTTTTTTCTTATTTTAATTGTTAAAAAAATTAAATTATTTATTTTATTTGTTTCATGCTATTTTATATAGATATAGATATTTATATGTATATTATATTATTATTTTTTTAGGCAACCATGCAACATTTATAAAATCAAATATTTAGGTATATAATTTGCTGTCTAATTTTGACAAAAAAAAATAAAACAAAATAAAACAATATTGACCGAGCAGACAAAAAATTTGTCAAAGATGTACTCAATGGTAGAATTAGTGACGGGGAACATGTCTTCTAAGAGTTGGAGACTACGAATAGTAGAAAATCTGCCCTTTCTTTATACGCTAGGCATGTACGAAAGGAAGATGTGCTTTTGACAGATCCCGATGTAAGTGTGCCTAGGGGTTATTCACCACCCCCGAGAAGTTCAAACCACCAACCGAACCGACTATGCAAACATGGAAAGCGTGTCGACATCCATAAATGGTGTATCAAATTCAACGGGACGTCAAAGAATATGACCGTTGAAAGTTTTATTTTTAGAATCGAGACCCTGCAGAAAAAGAACGGGGTCACCAACGAACAAGTCTTCGCCAATTTCCATCACTTAGTGTCAGGAACAGCAGAAAAATGGTATTGGCAGTTTCTCGAGGAAAATCAAGGGGATGAGTTCCTAAATTTTTACGATTTGAAATCAGAGTTATTGAGGCAATTTAAAAATAGTCTAGGGACCACGAGATACTTAGAGAAATTATGGACAGGCGTCAGCAACCGACGGAGACTTTTGACGAGTTAGGGATCTCACTTTACAGATGAGGAATCGTCCGAGTGAGAAAGACTTATGGTCTTATTATTAAACACTGTCTAACTTTAGACAGCCGTCCAAAAGTTTTTAAAAAACCTTTCTAATTTTTGCTAAAGTAATCTACCTTTTTATTTTGCTTTATACAACGTAATCTATTATCTAAACCTAGAGAAATGCAATATTTTTTTTATTAAAAAAGCATATTTCCGACTGTTTCAAAATACTTAGACATAGTTTAAACAGCCAAAAATCTAATTAATAAGACATTTAGTGTCCATAGTCAGACAGAATCTCAAGGACAAAGTAGCGACACGGATCTTGGGATGCCTTATCAAGGACATCCGAGATCTAAAAGAAGAATGGCGAAGTGCTGAAAGACATTTGACAGCTAGAGACATTAAAGCAAGAAAAGAGATAAGTGAGCTAGAGGATCACGGACCAGTACGGACAAGGCATTACTCGACAGACTCCGACGACGAACAACAAGCACATATTGCCGCTGTACAATATAACCGATCAGACAAACTAGCAACAAACACAAAAACAGACAAACGAATTAAATCCTACAGAAACAACGAACGTGACAAAAAGACCGATCCTCAAAGACAAAAACTCTACTTCTGCAACCTGTCCTCAACTTTCCATGCACTCACTTGTTTTAGCTGTGGACAGGGGAACCTCTCCTTTAAGTGCGCTTTCTGTCAGGGAAACCTGAAAGTCGGGAGTGCGCCCGGGTAAATTCCACCGACAAATGTTTCTCTCCCGGAAGAGCCGAACCCGGAGAAGTAAGATTTTTACGACGTGAAACAAAACAAGAAGTTAATCAACTTGATAAACCTGTACAATATAAAAGCCTTCATGAACGCAAGAGACAATATGAAGAAACAAGAAAGCTAATCTTCAAGTCTGCAATCACAGGTTAGAGAAAAGTAACAGTAGGAATTTTAGAAAAATAAGTAGGTTTAGGGAAAAATGTGCAATGTTCAGAAGAGCAAAATACAAAATAGAGGCTACAGTGTAAGCAATTACTGACGATAATAGGCCCTATGGTAAAGTAGCGGTAGATGGGGAAGTAATGATAGGACTATTTGATAGTGGTGCATCTGTGAGTTCCATGGGAAGAGGGGCAATGGAGTTCATTCAGAACCACGACATACAAATGACAAGAATGACAGTGGACATAAGAACAGCTGACGGGAAAAACCAACACATTAATGGACGATTCAAGACCAAGATCTAATGGGGCGGCAACACCCAAGAGATGGAGCTGTATGTTGTTCCCAGCTTGCGACGGCAACTCTACCTAGAGGTAGATTTTTGGAGAGCCTTCAGGGTTGCTCCAAATGTCAGCGCTCTGGACATTCCAACACCAAAAGAAGGTCAAGAGCCTGGTCCTATGCGTCAGCTTACTCTAGCACAAACTGAAGAGTTGGAACGCGTTAAGCTTACATTTCCTTCTTTCTTGGTAATGGGATTGGGTAAGACTCACGTCGAAGAACATGTCATTGAGATGGAAGCAGGGTTGCCACTTTGGGGGTTTCCCCCAGATTTAGGGGTATTTTTCATCGTCGGGGGGGAAATCTGGGGGACGAGATGTTTGGGGGGAAATCTGGGGGGATTAATTTTAAAGTTAAATTATTTCAATATCTGAATTTTCCTCTCAAATTAGAATGAAGGAAAATCCAATAATTACAAATCAACAATTGATATTTCCCGTGTAGTATTCCAAAACTCTTGGTTTTTCTTAAGGGCATACAAATACATATAGTCTGGGGAAAAGTGAACTAAACCAAAATTTTCGGTAGGTATATATAACACTTTATATGAAAAAAGTGTGCTGATTCCGAAAATGCTGGGTATACCTTTGGGAACCTTGAGCGTTTTGAGATATGACGTCATCAAAAAAGGAACTCTGAAAAGAAGGCAGCAACAGGTTTACATTAATAAAAAGTCCAAAAAACATTAATTTGAGGCTTAGAAATGCTGATCTTATGAGTTCGCAAGTAAAAAAAATTATTACCATTTTTCTGGGGGTGGGATAATTTGTGCGGAAAGGGGAAGGGGGCAATTAATGAAACACTCAACTTCGTTGAACTAGGTCGAGTGGGGTATCGCTTCCATGTATTTTTTAATGCTGATTCCAATGGAGTCATTTAATTTTCGATTAGATCACTTTTTACAAAAGCTTCCATTCAAATTATTAATGTTTCACACATAAAAGGAGCTACGTTCAAGCGGAATTTTATATTTCCTTGTAAATATTATTTTTCATTTTCGTATAACTGATATATGTGTATTCAAAAGCACATGACACTCTTAAAAATTATAGCTTAACTAATATACTAAAATTAATCCATTTAAAAATTTCATTTCTTTTATCAAAAATACAAACGTACGCTAAAGGTTATTAAGATCACCGTATATCACCGACTCGTCTCTAAAGGTACTACAAATACTCAAATTTCCTAGAATTATAAATTTGCAGGAAAAGCTGTAGGGTAAGCCTGTCATCTAGCTCTACATGGCGGCACAATTGATCTTAAGGTTGCAGTGCAATACACCTTCTTTTGGAGACTATTTAATTTTGTGTTTGCCAGATCACTTAGGTATATAGATCCTACTTCTTTAGGATAGATCGGATTTTTTTTCCTCCTCCTTATCGTGAATAAAGTTTCTGCAAGAACCATTTGCATAAGTAGCATTGCATGCTTCCCTATAAGACAGTGTCTGGTTATGACGCACCTATTACGGAGCTATTGTGGAATCTTATAAACGATATCAAACACTTAGAACGCTTCAGATCTAGCATTGGCTTTTTCACCAATAAAGTAATGATGTTGTTCCACCTAAGCTTTGTGCTCTTTATTCCTTTCTGCTTCAGGTCCAGGATAAATTTACATGAAGCGATGGGTATACCAGTTCTTTAAAGTACCCAACTAGACCACTACACTACACCACTAGTGAGTTTGTAAAAATCCTGGAATGTCCCATCAGAGATGATCAGCAATTTAGGTCTTTTTAAAAAGTGTAGAGTCAGAGTCCAGAGATTTAATAGCTTGTCTGTCTGAAAGAGTGAGAAAATGCGGATACCCGATGTGGATACCACGTTTTCTTTAAACCAAGATAAGACTTTTTGATCGCTAGAAGTGATGCCTGAAACATGCTTCAATTATTAGGAAGGGGAAATAAGGCTAATTTGCTGAAACAAATTGATAATTGACTTACTGCGAAGAGTACTCAAAAGTCAAGACGAATAGCTGCGAGCACAGTTTGCTTACAAAATATGTCTAGGGCCTATATCGCGTAAGACGATCGATTGAACGATCATCTTTTTGACGGTTGTTTTTCGCTTGAGATGTGATAGAGATATTTTTTTCAAAACGATGATCGTTCAATCGATTGTCTTACGCTATCTAGGTCCAGGGGTATCAGATGAACCAGAATGTCCGGTGCAGCGGAGGGTTTAGAACGAAGTGCTCCGCTTTTGCACAGACAGGCTGATCTTTAAACCTAACTTATCGGTATATCAGTTCACCATATTGCTACACCGTATATTAGCATAGCCTTGACTCAAAGGCCCCATTTAAGACACTTATTACTACACTATAACTTTAAGGCACGTGTGTCTACTAATCAACTAATCTTTCATGTTGATTTTTTTGTGAATGTTCTAAAAGTGAAGACTACTTAAATTCATTCAAAAAGTCTTTGGAAATAAATAGTGAAGATGATAATAATGAACTCTATGGCCATCTTAATACACATATATATATATAATGAGCTTGAGCGTATTTTTGTATATTGATAAAAGAAATGGAATTTTTATGAGGATTAATTTTAGTATAATAGTTAAGCTATAATTTTTAAGAGTGTCATGTGCTTTTGAATACACATAAATCAGTTATACGAAAATTAAAAATAATATTTACAAGGAAATATAAAATTCCGCTTGAACGTAGCTTCTTTTATGTGTTAAACATTAATAAATTTGAATGGAAGCTTTTGTGAAAAGTGATCTAATCGAAAATTAAATGACTCCATTGGAATCAGCATTAATAAATACATGGAAACGATACCCCTCTCGACCTAGTTCAACGAAGTTGAGTATTTTATTAATTGCCCCCTCCCCCTTTCCCCACGCATTATCCCTGTCACCGAAAAATGGTAATAATTTTTTTTACTTGCGAACTCATAAGATCAGCATTTCTTAGTCCAAATTAATGTTTTTTTGACTTTTTATTAATGTAAACCTGTTGCTGCCTTCTTCTCAGAGGTCCTTTTTTAATGATGTCATATCTCAAAACGCTCAAGGTTCCTAAAGGTATATCCAGCGTTTTCGGAATCAGCACACTTTTTTCATATAGAAACCATCAAAAAATCTATACTATTATATGTAAAAGAGTAACATTTTTTGTTTGTCAGTTTGCTGTATGTTTCCACTAAACTCACAAACAAACAAAAACACCCTTTTAAAAAATAGATATAATACAAATTTCACTTATCTGGTATGCTATGGGATACAGCAGAAAATAAAATATTTGCTTAATACAGAATAATAAACAAATTAAAAACTTACCACAAAAAAAATCGTATGGAAATTTTCTAAAATCAAGCATGTAGGTATTTTCCTTGCAAAATTCAAACCATGTGCCTTGGTAGGTGGGAGCGAGATAGTGAGTAGAGTTGACTGTTTACGCGTTTCGCCGTCGACGAATCGTGGTGATATTTTTGTGTATGTATATGTTTATATAAAAAAAAAACATAAACGGTAGGGATTCTCTATAGTGTAGTAAGAAATGAGTGGAGTATGTATATGAGTAGGTAGGTTATTTACAGCAAAAAAAATTTTTTGTATCTAATGAGATTGGTTGGTTTGGTGGTGGGTGTTAGCTGATGGTGAATGGAAACGAACTTATAGGCAAGGGCGTGCACAAGGAGGGGTAGAGGTAATACAAATTATTTTTCAATTTTTTTTCTGAGTAAATTACACAATCTAGGACGCACGTATGGGGGGTGCTTATTACATGCAAATCGGCTTATTTCACAACTTGAGTTCTAATTGTTGGCTTTTAAGGTAAGACTGAAATTGGTTGGTTTGGCGGTGGGTGGTTGGTTTTTTAAAACTTTATGTAGGTTAGGGACAAATTTTTCCATAATGATAAGTGATGGGTGGTAAAAATATGTATGCAGGTTTTTTGGCAGCGAATTATTCTTCATGGACAAAAAATAACAAAAAAAACAAACAATTCAAACCATGTGCAATGAGCTTGGTATGAGGGAGCGAGATAGTGAGTAGACGAATGGTGGTGATATTTTTGTGTATAGGTAAGTATAGTAAAAGTTCATATAAAAAAAAACATAAACGGTAGGGCTTCTCTATAGTGTAGTAAGAAATGAGTTGAGTAGGTATATGAGTAGGTAGGTATAATATTTGCAGCAGAAAAAAATGTTTGTATCTACTGAAATTGGCTGGTTCGGCGGTGGGTGGTTTGTGATGGTCAATGGACACGAACTTATTTAGAGGCAAGGGCATGCACAAGGAGGGGTAAGGGGGCATTTGCAACCCCAATACAAATTATTTTTCAATTTTTTTCTGAATAATTACACAATCAGGGGCACATGTAAATAGGATAGGGGGGGGTGCTTATTACATTTAAATCGACTAAATTTACAACGTGAGTTCTAATTGTTGGATTTTAAGGTAAGACTGAAATTAGTTGGTTTGGCGGTGGGGGGTTGGTGATGGTGAATGGAAGCGCACTTATTTAGAGGCAAATGCGTGCGTAAGGAAGGGTAAGTGGACATTTGTACCCCTACTTAAATTATTTTTCTATTTTTTTGCTGAGTAATTCACAATCAAGGGCGTACGCAAAGGTGACAGGGGGATGCGTATTACACGCAAACTGGCTTAATTTACAACTGTAGTTTCCGACCATTTAAAGAGAAAATTCAATGCAAAATAAGAGGGTGCGAGGAGAGGTAAGGGGCACTTGCACCACTAATAAAAATCATTATTTTTGTTAAGTAGGTATGTAGGGTGTTTTCATAAACGTCAGACTAACCGATTTCTGCGATTCCAAAATTAACAAAAAACTATCTATTTTTTAAAGGTAAACATTTTACTGCTTCGATTTTAATAACTATTTTTAAAATTCTTTAAAATCATGAACCAAAACATATATTTAAATAAAAGTAGTTTTTCATTTGTTTTTGCGATTGCAGAAATCGGTTAGTCAGAAGTCTATGAAAACAACTGTAATCACATAAAATGGGACGCTAAATTTATAACTTGAGTTCAAATGGTCGGATTTTTGAGGTTAGAGTTTTTGATTGAAGATTAAATGCAATGAAATACAATGGCGTGCACAATGTGGGGTAAGGGGCCAAAATATTATAAATGAAGAACCGGTCACTGACTCACTCATTCATTCATATGACTCATTATTGCACAGGTTATACCGTAAATTTTAAAAAAATATAATAATAAATAAAAATATGTATATATTGAATTTAGACGGAATTTTTTGAAATTCAGATTTTTAGTACGGTAAAATGGGGGTTTTCTGATAAAAGGTCGAATGCAATGCAACACAAGGGCGTGCACAAAGAGGGGTAAAGGGCCAAAGTATTATACATGAAAGAACCGGTCACTGACTCATTCATTCATTCATCTGACATATCATTGCACAGTTACTTATACTTTAAATGATAAAAATATATAATAAATTTATTTGAATAGAGAATTTTATGTAAAATGGGGTTTTTCTGATTAATTGCCGAAAAACTATTTTCTAAACGGGAGAGGATAAAGTCTTCATATTAATTTTAATCGATAGATCTTTTAAATACAAGAAAGTGGTAAGTTTAAAAAAAAATTCTATAAAATCTACGAAGCGAGTTATAAAATGTTAAAAGTTGAATTTTGAAAAATAGACGTTTGACAAATAATTCGACATAAATCGGGGTTTTGAGTAAGAGACATAGATTTTGTACTATTAAAACGGTAATGAAAACAAAAATCATCTATATTTCAGGAATTTTTAATGGGATTTTTTATACCTACTTTTGATTTTTGAAAACTACACATTTTGTTCACCCAATTTTTTGTGGTTTTTTATTTTCCATTTTTTTTATGGGTGGTTCTAAAAATCTGAAATTTCTACACCTGATGGAAACTATTGATGTACAAATATTCTAAAAAGTTCAAATTTTTTCAATACCCCGAACTCGAGGTATTTACAAAATTAATGATTTCTTTTTATGCCCTCACAACTTTTGTCAGCACCTTCGAAAGCTAACGTTTAAATTGATATCTGAATCATAATCATTCTACATGCAACATAACCCTCACAATAAATTAAAAAGTTTCGATCAAAACATTATTTCACAAAAATCTTGAAAAATGGGCATTTGTTCGTTGTCCAATGCCGGTCTTCAGTGGAGAATACATCGTTTTGGGTGAAATGTGAAAAAGTGCCGATTTGATTTTACTATTTAGCTTCTAACTTTCGTTCTAATTATCGGATTTTTTTTTGATTAAGGCCCAATTGGCCTTACGTCACTTTTCAAAAGTGACATAAGGTCAACTCTTAAAATTTGGCCTTATGTCGCTATTGAAAAGTGACATAAGGCCAAACACCCAAATTGGGCCTTATGTCACTTGGCCTTAAGTCACGGCACCGCTTATATCGGAGAGCGCCCACTATAGGCAACTTTTAGTTGCGCAATTTTTTGTTGCTCGGAGTTTCTCGCGGAACTTTTTTCCCGGCAACTTTTTGTTGCTTACCCGCGCGCACAGGGCAACTTTTTGTTGCCGGCATACTTATTTGTCAAAAATATGATATCAAAATGGCGTTTCCGCTTAACATTGTGTGTGGATGCCAAAATGGCGTGCATTTCCTTTTTACCCTCTGTCATTTTGGCCAATTTCTGGAAATGGAATGTGCTTTCCTTTTTTTCAACAATGTCAGTACCTACACATCATTATAATAATAAAGAATATAATATTTTATAATTATAAATATTAATTTATTTCGCATTGCCAGCTTACGATTATACAAAGCCAGACAACCAGAAAGTAGCCATCACAAAAAAAATATGGCGACAAAAGTCAAAGTCTAGTCCCACAAAGTTGCTAGGAAATTGCCTAGTGGGCGATGGCAAGCAACTTTTGTTGCTCTCTGTTGCCGGCAACTCCGAGCGATGTAATGAGCGATGGGCCTTAAAGAAAATCTGTTTAGGCCCTTAGGATATATTATGTCTGTTCCTTTACTTTGAAACTCTGTGATTTTCTGTGCATTTTATTGCCATTTTATTTTTTTATATGAACTTTGACAGAACGTTGGACTGAAATTCACACAAATGCACAGAAAATCACAGAGTTTCAAAGTAAAGGAACAGGGCTTTTAACAGCACCACAAAAAAAAGTATGATATTACGGTTGCCTTTTGGAAATAGCTACAACTTCAGCATAAATTAAGTTCAATCTTACGAAATACAAAGTTAGTGATGAAAGAAACTCACTTTACTAAAAGGCTACTAAACAGTTTTCCATGCTATGCTTTTTAGGCCCATCACCCATTACGAAACTTTTAGTTGCGCAAGTTTTTGTTTCTCGGAGTTGCCGGCAACTCCGAGCAACAAAAGTTGCTTGCCATCGCCCACTAGGCAACTTCCGAGCAACTTTGTGGGACTAGACTTTGACTTTTGTCGCCATATTTTTTTTGTGATGGCTCCTTTCCGGTTGTCTGGCTATGTATAATCGTAAGCTGGCAATGCGAAATAAATTAATGTTTATAATTATAAAATATTATATTACTTATTATTATAATGTGTAGGTACTCACATTGTTGAAAAAAAAGGAAAGCACATTCCATTTCCAGAAATTGGCCAAAATGACAGAGGGTAAAAAGGAAATGCACGCCATTTTGGCATCCACACACAATGTTAAGCGGAAACGCCATTTTGATATCATATTTTTGACAAATAAGGATGCCGGCAACAAAAAGTTGCCCTGTGCGCGAGGGTAAGCAACAAAAAGTTGACGGGAAAAAAGTTCCGCGAGCAACTCCGAGCAACAAAAAGTTGCGCAACTAAAAGTTGCCTAGTGGGCGCTCTCCCATATAAGCTAATGTAATTGGATTGGGAGCACTGATCTCTATAATATACTGGATAGCGTATCCATACAAGAAAGTTGACCCCATTTGAAGAACTGTTATAGTGGAGCTGCTTACTTTTTTGTATAACAGTATAACTTTATAGCATACTAGCCGATAAAACCCGGCGTTGCCCGGGTCTTCTTTAGTAAAACCTTATGACAACCAAATATCGACCAAAAAGATGATTTAAAATCAGCACTCGAAAAAAGTTCAGCTTAAAGGGCGCTACACACCATCCATGTTACTTGTCAGGTAACATTGACGTTTTTTTTGTCAGGTAACATTGAAAATAAGCCTCCACACGTATCAATGAACATTGACAATTATTTTCCTAAAACTATGTGTGTGGGTTGTGTGGGCTTGCTTTTGTTAAAAATGTAATGCACCTAATTATGTACCTACCTGCCTGCCTATAGTGTAATTTTAAGACAACTTTGAAAATCAGACTATTTGTATGTTATGTTATACCTACCTACCATTACCCCCTAAGGAACGAACGACCGTGAATTTTGTTAGTAACCACTTGATAAAGAAATTAATAATTTATCAATGAAATGTTAAATTTTTTCTTCTTCTCTACCATATACCTACCATATTCGAAGCATTTTTTCCCAGCAAGGGTTATTGCCGTCTATAAAGAATAATTCCGTGCCAAAAAACCGGAATACATTTTTTACCACCCCACGCATCACTTATCAACATCAAAAAAATTTTACCACTAAATAAAGTAGGTACCTACCTATTAAAATAAAAATACATATGTAGGTAGGTATTACCTAAAAAAAAAAATTTTGAGCCGATTCTGGAAACCAGATCCCTCCTTGCGCACGTTCTTGTCTTCTTGTGTTTCCACATTACATTTAATCTTCTTTTAAAATCTCGAACCTTGAAAATCCGATCATTAGAACTCAAGGTGTAAATTTTGCTGATTTGAACGTAATAAGCACCCCCACATCACCTTTGCTTGCCTATGCCCTTGACTGTGTAGTTACTCAACAAAAAGAATTAGAAAAACAAATGTATTAGTGATTCAAGTGCCCCCTTACCCTTATGTGCACGCTCTTGCAACTAAATAAGTTCGTTTCCATTCACCGTCACCAACCACCAACCTCCAAACCAACAAAAATTTCAGTCTTACCTTAAAATCCAACAATTGGAACTCACGTTGTAAATTTAGTCGATTTTCATGTAATAAGCATCCCCCTATCCTATTTACGTGCGCCCTTGATTGTGTAATTACTCAGAAAAAAAAATTGAAAATAATTTGTATAAGGGGCGCAAATGCCCCCTTACTCCTCCTTGTGCACGCCTTTGCCTCTAAATAAGTTCGATTCCATTCACCATCACCAACCACCCACCGCTAAACCAACCAATTTTAGTAGATTAGATACCTACAAACATTTTTTTTCTGCTGCAAATACCTATTATACCTACCTACTCATACCTATACCTACCGACTGTTTATGTTTTGTTTTGTTTTACCATACCTTCCTATACACAAAAATATCACCACGATTCGTCGACGGCGAAACGCGAAAACAGTCAACTCTACTCACTATCTCTCTCCCACCTACCAAGGCACAGTGCACATGGTTTGAATTGTTTTTTTTTTATTTTTTGACGATGTAGAATAATTCGCTGCCAAAACCCCACCATCACTTATCCTCATGAAAAAATTTGTACCTAACCTAAATAAAGTATTAAAAAACCAACCACCCACCGCCAAACAAACCAATTTCAGTCTTACCTGAAAATCCAACAATTAGAACTCAAGTTGTGAATTAACTAAGCCGATTTATAAGCACCCCCTATCCTATTTACGTGCGCCCTTGATTGTTTAATTTACTCAGAACAAAAAATTAAAAATAATTTTTATTAGGGGTGCATTAAATGCCCATTACCCCTCCTTGTGCACGCCCCTTGCCTATAAATTCGTTTCCATTTACCATATCCAGCAAACACCCACCACCAAACCAAACAATTTCAGTAGCAAACATTTATTTCTGCTGCAAATATTATACCTACCTTACTCATATATGTACATATATACCCTACTCCATTCATTTCTTACTATATAGAGAAAAGCCCTACTGTTGATTTTTTTTTTTTTTATTTGAACTTTTCCTATTAAACAAAAATATCAACACGATTCGTTGCCGGTGAAAACAACTACTCACTATTCTCGCTCCCATCTTCCAAGGCACATTATTCTGCACATGGTTTGAATTGTTTTTTTTTTTCGATGAAGATTTCTTACTACCCAACCCATTACTTTTATTTACATCAAAAAAAAAAATAAAAAAACAAAAATATTACCCTACCTAAAACAACTTTTTTTTTGAGCCGATTCCAGAAAATCAGCCCACCAAAAATTTGATTTGACGAACCGGATAGTTACACTACACCGGAACCAGTCGAACCCCCGCCCCGATCCCCAACATGCCACAAAATGCAATTTTCCATGGCAAAACAACTCCTCCTTATAAATAATTGAGCTTGAAGTAAATGTGAGTTGAAAATCTATAAAACAGAATTTTGCAAGGAAAATACCTACATGCTTGATTTTAGAAAATTTCCATACGTTTTTTTTTGTGGTAAGTTTTTAATTTGTTTATTATTCTGTATTTAACAAAAATTTTGTTTTCTGCTGTATCCTATAGCATACCATACAGCATACATACAGCCAAACTGACAAACAAAAAAAGTTACTCTTTTATATAATAGTATAGATAAAAAGTAAAGAAGTCAAAAGTCAAAGAAGTGGAAAATGTGAAACGATATTGTTCTGGATTTACTAAATCTTTGTTAAAAAAATAAACTCCAATAGCCAAGCAATTGATTCACCAATAATGGTGGATCGTAAATGCATTTGTTTAGCAATAGCTATTTGGCTATGAAAAATCAACGCATACTTGCTTTTTAATGCATTGCGGTTGCTGGACTCCGTTTTTGAACAAAACTCCAATTGCTTTAACTGCATAAATTCTCAAATAATAATTTCAAATTGCATAAAATGAATGTATTTAAAACGATCGATATAAAATAAATTTTTATAAGATTACAAAATGCATTTTAAGGGCCAGTTGTACAAATATTTGATCCGTGGTTCAGGAATTTTAACTCACCAATTTCGGCGGATTAACTGTGGTTCAACGATGGTTCAGGCATGTAATTGGCTTTTAGTGCATATTAGAACCTTGAACCTTCGTTGAACCTCAGTTAATCCGCCGAAATCGGCGAGTTAAAATTCCTGAACCACGGATCAAAATTTAAACCACGATTGTAAAACTGGCAACAATTACCGCACGCCACAAAAATAAATTGGAAACAAGAATTTTACTCAGTGTTTACTAGTGTTGCTTAAACATCGATAGTCTTTCGATAGTATAAAACTATCGCGTACATCGATAGTTTTAAAAAAACTCGAAAACTATCGATAGTTTCAATAATTCCAAATTCGAGAGGGCCGATTTGCCTTAAATTTGGTCCAGATCATTTTTATGTGATTTCTTAGGTGGTAAATTCGAATTTTTTATTTAACTCATCAAGTATCAAATATGTGAAAAACAGAAACCACAGATAGGTACTTAAAAAAGCTCACAGACACAAAAAAATAAATTAATCGAAACTCGTTTGGACTGGGCTATGGTTAAATACTTGCAGCCTAATTCATAATGCATTATAACGAGTGCATAATGTTATATACTCTTTATAATGCCTCTGAACGCCAAAATGTTATTCAGAAAACTTATGCAACGTTGAATAGAGGCACTAAAAGCTAAACGCGTTTGGAGGTTGAATGGTGCCTACATAAGGATATTTTTGTACCGAAATGTCAGTTTGACTCACATACAATAATAAAACACAAAGATTTAAGGCTCTCCCAAACCAACGCGATTAATCGCCGCGACAATAGAAAACAATAACAACAACGTGTTGTTTTGTTTGACAACCACGTGTTGTTATTGTTGTTTTCTTTTGTCGCAGCGATTAATCGCGTTGGTTTGGGAGAGCCTTTAGGGTGGCGCATATTTTTTAATTTCTTTTTTTTTTAGTCTAAAAGTGAGCAAGCTACATAATTATTTATTTGAATAAAACAAAATATTGGGTAATTTATTTCAAATTCGACTATCGTTTTATCGATAGTTTTTTTTCCAAAACTATCGAAAATGGAAACTATCGATGTTTAAGCATCACTAGTTCTTACGTCAAAATGATTTTTTTGTGCTCAGAAGATGTCAGAGAGTGGAGCTGCCTTCCCAAATGTCATCTTCAATTGGAGTCAAAAAAACTGTTATACTTTGTAGGGAATACACTATCCAGTGTATTATAGAGATCAGTGATTGGGAGCAACAAAAAGTTGCTGGGGCTAGCAACAAAAAGTTGTCTAGTGGGCGATGGGCCTAAAACAACAAAAACAAGCGGTTGACAGCCTGGACTGTCAAATGAAATTAGCAAATTTATAATGAAAACACTTTTTACGTCATTTCGGCTCTAATGAAAACGTAGTATAAAGATAAAAGTCGATTTTTCATATAATGCGATGCATTAATTGAAAGGTGGCGCACTGCGAACGTAGTACTATAATGGATTCTGTAATCGTTTTTTCTTCATTCGGAGAATATTTTCGATTACGATGGATTCTGTTATAGGGTTGAATAGTTTTATTATCTCGCAAAAGAAGTATAACTTCCAGGGCGCGTACGTTAGTACACACACAGTTTTTTTGTTCCTCTTAAGGCTTAACTACATTCAAGACTTTTTGCAAAAAGTAGGGCAAAAAGTGAAAATGTGATGAGCAAAAATTTGCTTTGAGATGCCTGGTGTGCGAAAAAATTGTGTTTTGTCTGTAGTATCATTCTGAAATGACATATCAAACACTATTTTCCCAGACTTTTTGGCACACAGGCTTTTCTAGCGCATGGTTTAGTTTTTCACTTTTGTACTTTTTGCAAAAAGTCTTGAATGTAGTTAAGCCTTTAACTAGATTCATAATTTAGCATTGTTTTCAACACTGAATAGAATACAATCTACTAGAAACACAAAAATTGTATATGAATTCTCAAATGGAATTAGAAGCAGTCCTAATGTCAAAAAAGTCATATGCTTTTTTCTTTTGAGAAGCTGTATGAGTTCTATGAGCTCGTTCAGACCACTGATCTCTAAATACACTGGATAGCGCACCATATAAGAAATTTGAAGCCATTTGAGAATTGTTATAATGTTGAGTTGCCTATTTTTTTGTATAACAGTATAACTGTATAACATAATGAAACGCAAATTTTTTTTACAAAATTGCAACTAAAATATTTTAAATTCACTTTTACAATTATTTTAAGTTACAAAAGAATCAAATTTACAAACAAATGATGGTTCTTTTGCTTTTTTTTTCTTAGAAATTCCACTTTGGTTTTTACCCCTCTTCGGTTGTAGTAGAATTTTTGAGATCTTAGCAACTTAAACTGGCCTTCTCAGCCTCACTGAACATACCTTAAGTGTTGACTTTTAATATAAGCGACAAGCACACACCTTATTGTTTTCACAAAAATTGTTTTTTTTTAATTGTTCTTAACAAAAACTGAACAAATTGACACGACATTTACGCACGACAATCAAAACGCACAAACTTTAAATTGAACTAAGTGTTATGTTCATTGATCATATAATAAATTCTATAATTGTTGGTTTTGTTGGGCTTTAATTATCGTTTTATTGGATGCAATTAATAAAAAACTAATTCATCTTGGATTACCCTACGTTTTGCCCGTTTTTTCTCCGGCTTCCTCAGGGGTTTTTTTATTTGTCTAAACAACCAATAAAAATACATTTTATAATTATTTAAAAATAAGTCAAAGAAAACTATACGATTTCGATAAAAAAAAAATTTTTCACTTACATTGTAGAAAATAATTTTTACATTTAAATTGACTGACTTTTTTGACAATTAAATAAATTAACAAATAAATAAATAAATAAATAAATAAATTAATTCCACACATCAATAAATTAACATTTTACACTATTAGGACAACAGAAATTAAAACTAGTATCACTTTTTTCTAGCACAGATCAGATATTATTGGCAACACTGTATAAAGAGCTGATGTTGTCGATGTCTTCTTGGAGGTTCATTGATTGAGTAACAAGAGAAAGAAGTTCATCTGTGAACAAGTCCAAGTAGAAGGACAATTGATCTCGGATGAATTGGGAAAAGTTGAAGCTTTTAAAGAATTTTATAAAAACTTATACAAGGAAAACATTCCCACGTTTGACCCTAATATCAATGTAGAAGTTCAAACAGAAGTCCAACACTTCATCCAAATGAAACCAGATAAAATCTTCAACTTTTCCCAAAATAATCCCTCTCTGAGCTCAAATACATACCATTTTGGTTCCACACAAGATGTGGCAAATATAATCAAATCAATCAATGCAAAAAAATCCACCGGCCCAGACGGTATATCCAATTATATATTAAAAAAAACATCCCCACACGCCATTCAGTTTCAATGTATCATCTTCAACAACTGTATCAATAATGGGTACTTCCCTAAGATTTGGAAGTCAGCCAAAATCATCCCTCTACAGAAAAAACCTAACGATTTTCAGTTGAGCAATTTCAGACCTATCTCCCTACTGTCGAATGTCGGTAAAATCTTGGAAAGGATAATCCTCCAAAAACTAGAATCCTTCACGGAAAATAACATAGAATTCATTCCTGATCATCAGTTCGGATTCCGAAGAAACCATTCAACCGTCCACGCCCTTATGACGCTACATTATGAGGTAACGATAAATCTACGGCAAAGGAAGTGCACTACGGCATGCTCCTTGGATATAGAAAAAGCTTTCGATAGCGAGACGGCTTAATATTCAAAACCCTTCAACTAGAACTTCCCCCACACTTAATCAATATGCTACACAATTTTCTTACCGACACAACTTTTTTTATTCAGCTCCAGCAAACTAAATCTAATGAATGCCCTTCCTTCAGGGGAATCCCCCAAGGATCCATCCTTGGCCCAAAACTCTACAATCTATTCTTATACGATTTCCCCCATACTCAATACCTACATAACAACCTAATCTCAGAAAGCATCCTGTTTGCAGACGATACTCTAGTCTACGCAGCGGCAGACTACCCTGCCGAAGCACTTTTCAACCTTAAAACACATCTTCAAATAATTAATGAATATTATAAAAAATGGGGAATAAAAATCAATAAAGAAAAGACAGAAGCAATATGTTTCAGGAACTCTAGTGGCAAAGGCAGAGCAGGAATCGTCAAAGAAAGCAAAAACCTAAAACTAAATATTGACAATGTCAATATTAAATTCAAAAACGATTTAAAATATCTGGGTGTTCGCTTTAATAACCTCTGTAAATTCAACAATCATGCCCGCCTTAACAAAGTTAAAGCCCGAAAAATTTCAGGCATGCTAATGCCATTTATGAGACATAATATGCTCAGCGAAAAAACTAAAATTCTATTCTATAAAACCCTAATCAGGCCAGTTCTAATCTATGCTTTTCCGATCTGGTTCAATATTTCACCATCAGTCATTAAAGAATTCGAGATCTTCGAGAGAAAGATTCTGCGTATTTGCGTTAACAAAAACTTTGCATCTAGAAATAAAAGATACTCTAACGTTTTCATATATAATGAGGCAAAAGTAACTCCCTTGATCAGGTATTCATCAGAGTTGATGAAAAAAAATATCGAAAAAATGAGTTACGTTGAGAATGACCTGATTAAGGGCATTTACGAATCACAAAAAAATATTAAATGGTCGGATTCAATTTATTACTCCCCAATCGGAATAATAAACGAGGACCTCCAATCAGCTCCTGATGGAACCCCCAATTTTTTCGCGTCCGCCACAATAGGCGGAAATAGAGGATGACATCCCAAGCATCTTTGATGTGAGGTTCTGGACCACCAAAGGTCTTATCCCGTCTCTTCCTCCTTTTCAAAAAAAAAAAAAAAAAAAAGAATCGAAATAAAACTTACGAAAATGGCTTGGCAATAAATTTACCATTAATTGTTTGCATTGCAAGATCAAAATAATTGTACACTAGCTTTAAGATTAAACACAACTAAAAATGTATTAGTAAACAAATCATAATTCAAAAGAAACTAAATCATATCATACAAAAATAACAATTTCAGAATTACATTATCTATAACTAGCTTTATAAAACATTCGTATTAGTCCATTCAATCTTTATCATTTCACTAAAATCGACAAACAAAAGATTCTGAAAGAAAAAAAAAAAAAAAAATTATTTAGCAAAACTAACCGACTCGGGTATAAATCCTACCAATGTCCACCAATAGTTCAAAATAAATGTCAAAGCCGATCCGAGCTACAAGAAAAATAATAAAACGTTTTCCATAAAACTTTCGATTTGTAATCAATTATCTGTGATACCTAATTGTATAAATGTATATAGTATCTGTAGTAATGTAAATACTTTCGTTTTAAGAGACAACCGTCTAATGTAAAATTTTAATATCTCCAAGAGCAAGAGATAGCTATATTACTTACCAGTCCATTATTCAAGCCATGTTGGCATATTGCTTATAAAAAAAAAAGAACAGGATGGCCATACATACTAGCCTCCGACAAATTAAATGTAAGAAATATAAAAAAAAAAAAAAAAAACGTTTTCCATAAAACTTTCGATTTGTAATCAATTATCTGTGATATCTAATTGTATAAATGTATATAGTATCTGTAGTAATGTAAATACCTTCGTTGTAAGAGACAACCGTCTAATGTAAAATTTTAATATCTCCAAGAGCAAGAGATAGCTATATTATTCAAGCCATGTTGGCATATTGCTTATAAAAAAAAAAAGAACAGGATGGCCATACATACTAGCCTCCGACGAATTAAATGTAAGAAATACATAACAAAATCTAGATATATAAGCACTCGATGTAGTATTCAATAGGAAAGAGAAAGACTCAATAAAATACATACATACATACATACATTGGAGGTTCATTGTTGTTCTCATTTTTGTTGGATGCGCAGACTTTCTAAAAGGCCTTCCACACTATCCCACTGAGTATTAACACATGTCAAAAAAGTGGGAAGTAAATCGTGTATAATAGTGTGGAAACAAAATATGAAATCACATCCCACACGACTTGACAGCCCATCTCACACAATTTGACATGTGTTAATACATGAAAATTTTTAGGATTGGTTCTAAAACCATCACACATTCTATCCCACTTGGGGGTTTGAGGTTATGGTGAATTGATTTTTTGGATTCAGGTGTGGAAGCAAAATATGAAAATCGTTTTCTTCACACAAATTTGGCAGTCGTAAGTAATTCTATCACACTTTTTTTTTTAAATGTATTAATACTCGATGGGATAGTGTGGAACGGCTATAACGTATAGCGGGTGGAGGTGCGGTTCTCTTTATCCAGTATTTTGACGTTTTCAAAGTCAGCCATGTGATCGTGGTCCGTCATGTGTTGTGAGAGTGCTGTAGCTGTTCTCTTTTTTCTTATGTCAGCTTCATGCTCTCACAATTGACAATCTCACTGCTAGTTTGCGCTGTGTTGTACCTATGTATATCATTTTACATTCTTCGTTTAATTTTCCTTTACATGGTATTTCGTATATAATATTGTGCTGCTCTGTTTTGTGTATGATTGGTTTTGTGTTAGTGAAAATTGTATTCAGCGTTGAGTTAGCTTTGTGTGCGAAAGATGTTCTTTCTCTTTCAATCGGTATTGTGTTGTTTAGTGTTAAGTTGTCAGTGAGGTGTGGGACGTAGGTTAAAGAAAAATATCTAGAGTTGCCAGATTTTTCTTTTGGTGATTTTTGTTTATTTTTATTTTGTAGTTGTTGAATTTCGTCGTTTATGAGTTCGTTGATTATAGTGTTTGGGTTATTATTCATTTGTAGAATCGTACGTATTTTCCTAGTGTTTTCGTTGTGATAGATGTCGTCGCTTATATCGAATACTTTATTGATGAGGTTGACTACTGTATTTAAATTGAACGATTAAAAACACGTACCTGAATGCATTTCGGACTGCTTACAGTCCATCATCAGCATCACGACTAATCTAATTGGTGAAGTCATTGTTTTTGTTTTTTCTGAATTCCTTTTGTAACATTAAATTAGAGAGAAGAGAGAAGATGTTATATTGCCGTTATCAGCATTGATGGCATTTGAGTCACTTTGTATAAAGACACTTTCATAAGCATCTAATTTTCTCTCATCCCTAACTTCTTTTTTTAATTTTAAACAGCTTGCATTTATTGAATGTTTTAATGTTAAAGCGTGTTCTGCTATAGATGAACACAGGCTTTTGTTTTGTTTGATGTAGTTGCAATGTTCTTTGAATCTTTTTTCTATTGTTCTTTTTGTTTGACCATAGTAAACACCATCACAATCACTACATTCAATTGCATATATACCTGATTTGTTAGTTTTTTCGATTTTATCTTTTGTAGTTCCTAATAAGTATTTTAGCTTTGAATTGTTTGAATATGCCAATTCAACGTTATGTTCGCGGAACTTTTTTGAAATTTTATTCGTTATTTCAGGTATATAATTAACAGCACAACGTTTCATATCGTTTTTCTTTTTGGTGTTTGAGAAAAATGTTGACATGTTTTTCTTTTTTATTTTCGTTGAATGTTTATAAATCAATTTATCAACCAAAGATTAATTGTACCCGTTTACTTCTGCGACTTTTTTTATATATTCATATTCATTCTTATAACTTTTAACTGACAACGGTAACTTGCACAGTCTGTGTATTAAAGTATGAAAAGCCATAAACCATCCAGTACGTTGAGATTTATTACAAGTGATTCACATTGCACAATGCAACACAAACTAGCCGCTTTTCTATCTTTAATACACAGACTGTGTTTAGCTTTCTCATAGGACTCGAGACTGGTGGGTAGAAAAGTGCAATGCGTGCTTTAAAAAAGAACATCCAGAACATAGACACTGAATCTTTGATCCAGAAGTAGCTCGCCAAGGGCTTATGCTATACTTAAAGATTCATAATTTTTTAAAAGAGATATCAAAATAAAAAAATAAAGAATATGTTGCATTTATTTTACTTTATAACAAATAAGAATGAAGGCCCACAAAATAGTTTTAAACAGTGTTTTTTTTCATCTTGTTTTGGTGTTGTTGATGTTAATGTTGTTGTTTTTGAACTGCTGCTGCTAGCGTCGCTCATGTTTTTGCTGCTGGTTGAGTTGGTACATTGATGATGCTGAATCTACACTATATTCATTGGTTGCAGCTATTACTTGCCCCTTACAGTGTTCCCTACCGCTTGGTCACCTATCCACCGGTGGCATCCTCCAAGATGAGATCACAGACTAATAACACTGACAGCAACCGGTTTGTCACTGGTGTCATCCCTCGAGATCACAGACTAAAGACACCGACGGCAACAGGTTTGCCCAATATTACGTACGGCAAAACGTCCCTAAGGTGGGAATTCGTAGTAAATTTAACGCAGTCTTTTTTTCTTGCCTGTCGCTTTGTTGTCACTTGATGCTCCAACGGCAATTTTATGTGCAGCTAATGCAATAAATACAGCAATATGTGCACCCAAATCTATTTTCACAGCATCTCCTTCTTTTAAAATGCAGTCAAGATCATTCCCTTTTGGTAAAAAGTGGCACACACAATTGTTAACTGATAGATAGAGATACACATGTTGGAAATGCAATTCCTTTCTTTTCCTTAACTTTTTTTGCTTTTTGTAAACTTTGCCAGTTGTTGTGGAACACACCTATCTCAATAAAGTAATCGAACAAACCTAAGACATTGTAGTTAATAATGAACACATCGAATAAAGTGCATTGTCTTTTTAGCACCTCACACGAGAACAAGTAGTTTTTTATTTCTAAAGAGACAAACATAAGAAAACATGGTGGCAGCGGAAAACTAAAATATAATTAAAGAAAATAAGAAAAAGCATTATAAAATATTAAAAGATATAAATAATTACTGTACAGCAGGTACGTTTTTTTTCATTTTTTTACTTTGATTATAGAAGCACATGCATCGTGCTTCGTGCACATAAAAGCAAGCAACCAAAATGGCGCTTCTAACTCCATCACCAATTTCTTGGGGCAATGAGGGAAAATTAGAGGAGTTTAGGAAGTTTCGAGCAGCATTCGAAAACTACGAAATAGCAATCGGTTTGGACGAAAAATTGGCAAAAGTGCGAGTAGCAAGTCTTTTTACTTGTATTGGAGCAGAAGGAGTGCACCTCATCAATACCCTACCGCTTACTGCAGCAGAAAAAGCAACGACGAAGGGTATTTGCGATGGCATCGAAGCACACCTAAAGCCTCTAACAAATACAATTTTTGAACGCTATGTATTTAACACGGCTTTACAAAAAGACGAAGAATCAATTGAGGATTTTGTTAAATGTCTATGTACATTTTATGATTGTAGGACAAGCGCAACGTGGAGAATATAATTTAAACCTTAATTATATTCTGCCAAAAAAGAGTAAATAAAAAGCTGTGTGATGTTCACTTTACGAGATGTCAAAGTATAATAATTTATTAAACCAACTTAAACTAACTTAAAAGTAAACGAAACAGAGTAACAAAAGAAAATAGAAAATGATAGCCGTTAGGCTTTAGGTATGTATGCATGTTAGAATTCATCATTTGTTTTACACAATGCAGTTAATGCGAGCAGTTAGGTAGTTTAAAAAAAAATAGCAAGTATAAAGTAGGGTAAGCTATGATATATGCTGCTTGAGCGGAACATAAATAATTATTATTGATTTATTTATAGAAAATTAAGATTATTTGATATCAAGTTTATGATGGTTCAGATTGAGACTGAACATGCCGGCCACCTTGTAGATTTCACATCTTCAACCGTTGTTACATCGGAAGTGGGTAGAGTTTATTGGCTGTGCGTTTGTAGATACCAAGTTTGGTTTTTACTTTAGCTACACGTACGATGCCATCAGAACCAGGAAATGTTTTGATTATTCGACCCATGAGCCATTTATATGGGGGTAGGTTGTCGTCATGTATAAGAACTATTGCGTCTGCTTTGAGAATGTCTGATTTCTTATACCATCTGGCACGTTCTTGTAGACTTAGAAGGTAATCTCGAGACCAGCGTTGCCAAAATTGTTGCTGAATTTTTTGTAACCTTTTAAATCTGGTGAGTCTTGATGTGTTAACGTCTAGTAGGCAGGGTTTTGGTATGGATGTCAGAGGACGTCCTATGAGGAAGTGGCCTGGAGTGAGAGGTTCCAGGTCATTCGGCGATGATGAGAGCGGTGTGATTGGACGGGAGTTCAATATTGCTTCGATTTGAGCGGTGAGTGTGCTGAGTTCTTCATAGTTTAGCGTTGCATTTGCTGCTATTCGAATTAGGTGATGTTTTGCCGATTTGACGGCTGAAATGAGGTGATCTTGGAGGAATGAATCGCCACTCAATTCTGTCGACTCGACAAAGTTCTTGAATTTCTGTCAGGTTTTCTTCATCAAATAGCTTGGCCAATTCATGGAGTTCGTTTCGGGCACCCACAAAGTTGGTTGCGTTGTCGCAGAAGATTGTTTGACAGATGCCGCGCCGGGCGATGAATCGTCGGAGTGCTGCAATGAACGAGGCTGTAGTAAGATCGCCGACTGCTTCCAAGTGTACTGCTTTAGTGGTGAAGCAGACGAATACAGCGATGTATGCCTTTATGATCGTACGAGACCGTGGCTGATAGCGCAGCTTAAAGGGGCCGCAAAAGTCTACACCAGTTGTAAGAAACGGACCTCCTGGTGTTACTCTCTCAGAGGGAAGATTGCCCATAAATTGTTCAACTGATTTTAATTTGACGCGAAAGCATCGTTGACATTTGTTGAATTCTCGACGAGCCATGTTTAGCCCATCAAGAGGCCAGTACTTTTGACGAACTATGCCCAGAAGTGACTGTGGAGCTGCATGGAGTGACTTTAAATGATAAAAAGAAAAAATAAGATTAGTTAGCAAATTTCTTTTAGGTAAGATTATTTGATGCTTAGAAGCATAACTAATAGGAGCGTTTTCTAAACGCCCTTGTACTCGGAGTAAGCCATCTCCACCTATAAATGGGCAGAGGTTTCGAAGACGACTGTTATGGTCAACCTCTTCAGAGTTTTGAAGGCGGTTATATTCATTTTTGAATTCTAGGAGCTGCATGTTCAGGATTAAACCGTTATGAGCGAGACTACTTTCTTCTACCGTTGGTAGAGTTGAAAGTACTGCAGTTAATTGAAGTTTACGTGCTTTGTTGAAGAAACGATAGACGTAAGCAAAAATTCGTTCCAACTTGGGGAGTGAGTCGTTGTATTTGACGTCTGATATGATGCAGTAGAATTGCGGATGTGCTGCGACGAGCGCCTTGTTAGATGATTTTTGTTCCGGAATGTCCTCTAAGGAAATGGTTGCTTCAGCTTCTCGCCAGCCTTCGTGAATTGAGGTTAAGAAGGGTGGACCTTGAAACCAGAGAGAAGATGATCGTAAGATCTCTGCTGTACATCCTCTAGAAATGAGATCGGCTGGATTAATTTTTCCTGGGACATGTCTCCACTGTTCTGCTTGTGAGAGTTTTTGAATCCTTGCTACCCGATTGGCGACGAATGTAACCCATTGGTAAGATGGCTGAGATATCCAGGCTAAAACAATCTGCGAATCTGTATGATAGAAAATATCGTTGATCTTGAGTTGAAGTATGGTTGTTAGCCTATAAACTAACTCGACCATCAAAACGGCTGCTTGGAGCTCTAGTCTAGGTAAAGTTGTTGATTTTATTGGACTAACACGAGATTTGGAACATATGAGATGACAGTTAACTTCGCTTGATCGATTAAGTGAACGCAGATAGCAACACGTTCCATATGCGGCTTCACTGCTGTCAGAGAACGCGTGGAGTTGGATATCTACATATTCCGAATGACCTAGGAGATGTCGAGGGCAGGATAGAAATTGGACATTGGACATTGTAGGCTTAGCTCTTCTGGTAGAGGTGAGTCCCATCCTAATTTAAATTTCCAGAGTTGTTGCATGAACAATTTACCTTTTACGATGACTGGACCGATTAGGCCTAGAGGGTCAAAGTTTTTACCGAGATCAGAGAGAACTGTCCTTTTTGAAGCTTTATTGTGGGTTTCTGGAACATAATTAAATTTGAAGACATCTTGGTGTGGTTGCCAAATCATTCCCAAAGTCTTGACTGCCTCAGAGTCGTTTATGACGATGAAAGGTTCCCTATGTTCTGCCGGAGTGTCTTCTAAAATTCGTTCATGATTAGCGCAGAATTTTCTTAGTTCAAACTGCCCTTTAGCCAATAGCGAGATGATGTCTGTCTTTAGCTAAGTAGCTTCCAAAAGGTCATTGGCTCCTGTCATGAAGTTGTCTACATAGACACCATTTAAAACAGCATGGGCTGCCTTAGGAAAATGAGCCTCCTCTTCTTCAGCTAACTGAACGATACATCTAGTGGCTAAGAAAGGAGCAGATGAAGTGCCGTAAGTCACTGTATTCAAGAGGTAGCATTTGAGCAATTCGTTGGGATGATCACGCCAGAGTATCATCTGGTATTTTCGATCGTCTTCGTGAATTAGAATTTGACGAAACATCTGGCGAATATCTGCCATGAATACGTAAGCGAATGTGCGAAAATTGATAAGGACTGTAAATAAGTCGGGCTGTATGGTGGGTCCAACCATAAGCAGATCATTCAGTGAGAGATTTGTTGAAGTCTTAGCCGAACCATCAAATACTACTCGAAGCCTTGTAGATGAGCTGTCTGGCTTGATTACGCAGTGGTGCGGTAAAAAATAGTTTGATGTTGGTATGTTTGTAATCTCTTGCATGTGGTTAAGACCTTTATATTCGTTAATGAACGAGGTGTAAGGCTGTTGTAGTTCTGGATTGGAGGTAAGCTTACGTTCTAGGGTTTTGAATCTTCTCGTAGCGATGTTGAGTGAGTTTCCTAGCTGTGACGGATCTCGTCGAAATGGAATTCGAACAATGAAGCGACCAGAGTTTGTTCGTGAGAAGGACTGCTTAAAGTGTTTCTCATACTCTTCTTCCTCTTCAGTAAGAGTCTTAGAAGGAGCCTTGTATGCGCTGTGGCTAAAATTACTTGAGAGCGCATTTTCGTGTTTTTTGATAACAATAGTGATGATCCGATAGTGGAGGAAGAGGATGGTTGATCTTTGATTATAGGAGTGGTCATAACAGGGGTAGGCTTAGCTGAAGAATTTGTATTAAGCGAAGTTACTAGTCAGGGTTCTTTTGAAGGAGCTTCAGGTTATGCAGATTTTGCGTTGAAATGATCGTGTAGCAACGTATGATGTAGTTGGTTGCAAGTTCGACACTTGTCTATGCTGCAGGAAGCGGTAAGATGTCCAGTTTTGAAACAATTTACACAAAGTTTCAATTTAGATGCTGAATTATAGCGCTGTTCAGGTGAAAGTTCTAAGAATTTCTTGCACCGATATATATTATGTAGTAGCCATGGCGTGATGGTTAGTGCGATGGACTGTCATGCCGAAGGTCTAAGGTTCGATCCCCAGCCTCGCTACCTATTTATTTAAAAGAAAAAACGGCTACTGCCTCTTGCGAGGAATTGACAAATCCTCCAAGAGTATCTCCTGTCACAGAAAAGTGCCGCTCGTTAGCCGTTCGGATTCGGCAATAAACTGTAGGTCCCCTCCATTCCTGCAGACACGCACACAGGAATGGTTGAGAGTTGTAAGTCACTAGGCCCTAGTTCTTCATGAGCTGTTGTGCCATCAAATTTATTTATTTATTTTGATATATATTATATGACGGGTGCCAGAACAATGAGTGCAGAGCTTTTCATAAACAGTTGTGGCTTAATATTCTTCAAAGCAGAAGATGCGGAAGCTGAAAGAGCGAGGCATGATCTTTCATCTATGTTGTAGGCTCGAGTTTCCAGAAATTTCTTGAGTTCCTCAAGAGTTGGAAATCTATCATGGGAACGAACATCATTCCATTTATCCAATGACAAGTTGTCTAATTTTGAGCAAACTAAGTAAATCATTGGATCGTCCCAATGTGCTGTAGGTCTACCTAGCGATGTGAGTGCACTTAAGTGAACGTTGAGTTCGTCTAAGAGTGCACGAAGCTCGGTTGCGGAATTTCTTGAAACTTGTGGGAGATTAAATAGTTTTTTAAGATGATCATGAGCTATGACTTGCTTTTTGTTGTATCGAGATATGAGAGTTTCGAGTGCTGCTTCATAATTGGTTTCTGTAACCTCTAGAGCGCGAATGCAGCTGAGTGCTTTTTCACTAAGTGCTGAGCGTAAGTAGTGAAATCTTGTGACATTATTCAAGGCAGGATTGTTGTGAACTAATGCGACGTATGTCTGATAAAATGATGTCCAATTAATTTAATCACCCGAAAAGTTAAGTATAGGAATTTTTGGAAGGCGGATTGATGTGCCTCCAACCGTTGTGTCAAGTACCGTAAGATTCGAAGGTGATGACTCTGATGGATGCCTGGCATCGCTAATTAAGGTAACTAATACTGGACGTATTTCATAATAGGTTTCCTCAAACTCGGCTCTAACTGGAAAGGTGTTTTCTTTTTCATCTAGTTTCTCAATTTTTGATTGAACGCCTTCGAAATTAATTTTTGCAGATTCAAGAGATTCCAAGCGATTCTCGAGTTCAACAATTAGTGCTGTAGAAGCGCGGTTCAAAACAAAATCCTTAGCTCTTCCTAATTGACCTATGATCACTTGACGTTTCGATCGAAGTTTCTCTAACCTTGCTTTGATGTCAGACATTTTAATTAAATTGTTGCAGCCTACTCTAATTTAAGTTAATGTTCGTTGAAATCTCGATTTATTTTATCACTTCACTAGCAAATCATAAAATATAATTCAGTACTCACGCGTTACCAACTGTTACCTTCCCGTTATGCTGCTTCAAACGTGTCACGTTATCCGTATGGTGTTGCGGTTCTTCTTATACCGTTGATGTGGTGTCACCTTTTGCGATGTAGCCTTGGCTTATGCAGGTACTCATCTACGAGTATGTATGAATATTTTTTCTGGCAGCTAATTGTAGGTACAGCCTCCCACGATGTGCAGTCTCGTGCAAATTATATTAATTGTTGTTTGATGTATGTAAATCGAAGGTATTCCAATTAAATCAGATTGCAGTTAATGCGATAATTAATTAAATCTAGCCTACCTGTTATGACCTTTCCAATGTGAATATTATTGAGTGTTATATGCAGCTTGTGCGATGAAAAATCTATTTCTCGATGACTGCTGTTGATTCTCCAACGATGGTATGAGCAGCTTCAATGTGCAGAATCCGAGCAAAAATATTACCGGTAATCAAATGTAATATTCACTGGATCACGTCGGGGTCACCAATGTTAAATGTCTATGTACATTTAATGATTGTAGGACAAGCGCAACGTGGAGAATATAATTTAAACCTTAATTATATTCTGCCAAAAAAGAGTAAATAAAAAGCTGTGTGATGTTCACTCTACGAGATGTCAAAGTATAATAATTTATTAAACCAACTTAAACTAACTTAAAAGTAACAGTAACGAAACAGAGTAACAAAAGAAAATAGAAAATGATAGCCGTTAGGCTTTAGGTATGTATGCATGTTAGAATTCATCATTTGTTTTACATAATATGCAATGCAGTTAATGCGAGCAGTTAGGTAGTTTAATAAAAAATAGCAAGTATAAAGTAGGGTAAGTTATGATATATGCTGCTTGAGCGGAACCACTGATCTCTATAATACACTGGATAGTGGATTCCCTACAAAGTATAACAGCTTTTCTACTTCCAATTGAAGATGACAAGTACGAAGGCAACTCAACACTTTAGGTATGTTCAATGAGGCAACTCAACACTTTAGGTATGTTCAGTGAGGCTTTGGCAAAAACCGAAGTGGAATTTTTAAGAAAAAAAAGCAAAAGAAACGTCACTTGTTTGTAAATTTGATTTTTTGTAACTTAAAATAATTGTAAAAGTGAATTTAAAATATTTTAGTTGCAGTTTTATAAAAAAATTTGCATTTCATTATGTTATACAGTTATACCGTTATACAAAAAAATAGGCAACTCAACATTATAACAATTCTCAAATGGCATCAACTTTCTTGTATGGATGCGCTATCCAGTGTATTATAGAGATCAGTGAGCGGAACATAAATAATTATTATTGATTTATTTATAGAAAATTAAGATTATTTGATATCAAGTTTATGATGGTTCAGATTGAGACTGAACAGATTTCATTTTTCATCTGAGAGAACTCTTAGGAACATGCGAATACGGTCTCCTAGAAAACGAGTTTGTCAGAGATAGAATTATTGTAGGTATTCGTGATAAACGTTTGCGGCGTAAAATGCTTGACACAAAAGATCTAACTTTGACTACAGCAATTAATCTTTGCAAACAAGCAACAACAACCGAGATGTCAAAGTATAATAATTTATTAAACCAACTTAAACTAATGTCGTTTTTCTTTTGCAAATAGGGATTTTGATCCCGGATCACGAATTTTCTTGGCAAAAGAAACGCAGATTGCATTTGTTTTTTGTTTGCAAATGTATGTGTGGGATGTCAAATTTAATTTTGTCAAAAATAATTTTAATTTAATAAAGCACAAAATAATTTTGATAGGCAAAGAATCAAAAACGGAATGCAAATGAAATAGAAAATCACAGAATCACACAAAAGCACAAAATGACGTTTTATAAATAGTGTGTGTGCAAGTGCGTGTTTCATGTAGGTGTAAATCTCTCTTTAATTCGGGATCAGAGATTTTGATCCCGAATTGTCAGGGATTGATTTTTTTTGGTTGAATGTAATGCAAAAACTTGTCCGGGATCAAAATCCCTCACAGGGATCAATTTTTTTTGGCTGAAAGAAAAACGACATAACTTAAAAGTAAACGAAACAGAGTAACAAAAGAAAATAGAAAATGATAGCCGTTAGGCTTTAGGTATGTATGCATGTTAGAATTCATCATTTGTTTTACATAATATGCAATGCAGTTAATGCGAGCAGTTAGGTAGTTTAATAAAAAATAGCAAGTATAAAGTAGGGTAAGTTATGATATATGCTGCTTGAGCGGAATATAAATAATTATTATTGATTTATTTATAGAAAATTAAGATTATTTGATATCAAGTTTATGATGGTTCAGATTGAGACTGAACAGATTTCATTTTTCATCTGAGAGAACTCGTAGGAACATGCGAATACGGTCTCCTAGAAAACGAGTTTGTCAGAGATAGAATTGTTGTAGGTATTCGCGATAAACGTTTGCGGCGTAAAATGCTTGACACAAAAGATCTAACTTTGACTACAGCAATTAATCTTTGCAAACAAGCAACAACAACCGACATGCACCTCGACCGCATAGATCAAGCTACGCAGGAAGTTGTCGCACACAAAGTTCACACAAGACCAAAAAAATGCTTAATAAATGCTGCTACTGCGGTGGAACTCACTTGCAAAACAAAAAAGCATGCCCAGCATACGGCGAGAAATGTTCTGCTTGTGGAAAAATGAATCACTTCAAAAAGATGTGCAAATCCACCAAAGAGGTCATGTCAGAATCGAAAAAGAAAAACAAAGACAAGCGTCAGAGAAACAAGAAAATTCTGACAGCTCAAGAAGAAGATTCTAGGGACGACTCGTCAACAGAATACGTAACAACATTACACGAACCAAACGACAGGAAAGGCAAAATAACAACTAAATAATGCTTCATCATCAACAACAATAAGTTGCACACGAAATGCCAACTGGACACAGGAGCTTTAATTAATGTTATGGGTATATCACATCTACAAAAAATCACCGGTAAGGAAAACCCAAAGCTCAAACCATCAAATGTGAGATTCAAATCCTTTGGTGGAGCAATAATTAAACCAATTGGTGCAGCAGGCCTCAAATGCGAACACGAAGGCAAAATGAGGAATCTATTATTTCAAATAGTCTCATTTGAGCAGCTGCCTTTACTGTCAGCAACCACATGCAACATTTTGAACCTTATCACAATCCAAAAGATAGAACAAGTTCAGACAACAGAACATACAAAACAAAAATTCGAACGCGAAATCCTAGAAAAATACAAAGGCGTATTTGAAGGCGATGGTAAAATGCCAGGAGAAATCACACTCTCTATAGATCCAAATATAAAACCTGTGAAACAAAAGCCAAGAAGAATTCCAGTGTTATTCAAAGAAGATTTAAGAAAAGAGTTAAGAGATCTTGAAGACAGAGGCATTATAGAAGAAGTAAACGAACCGTCAGAGTGGATCTCAAGCATAATTCTTGTAAAAAAAAAAATCCAAGCTCAGAATTAGCCTTAATCCATACCATCTCAATCAAGCACTCATGCGAGAACACAACCAATCCACAACTATAGAAAAAATCTTACCGCACCTTTCAAAAGCAAAAGTATTTTCAACACTTGATGCCAAAAATGGATATTGGCAGTGTCAACTAGATGAAAACTCAAGAAAACTTACGACATTCTGGACACCATTTGGTAGATATAGGTGGGTAAGAATGCCATTTGGAATTTCTCCAGCAACGGAAATTTACGAAAAGAAGCAAAGAGAAGTTTTGCATGGCTTACGAGGCATAGAACCATTAATGGACGACATTTTAGTGATCGGCAGCGGAGACACACTAGAAGAAGCTGAAAGAGATCATGACAACAATCTAGAATGTCTACTTAAGCGATGCAAAGATATGAATCTAAAACTCAACATTTCTAAAGCGAGAATTAAACTCGACAGCGTTCCGTTCTATGGTCATTTACTGACTTCAAGTGGTTTAAAACCAGATTCTTCCAAAGTACAAGCTACTTTAAACCTTAAAGCACCACAAAACGCGACAGAAGCCCAAAGTTTGGTAGGATTTTGTGTATATTTGGCAAAATTTTTACCGAAACTATCAACAATAATAGAACCTATCCGAAGAATCTCCAAAAACGAAAAGGAATTTATATGGGGAAAACAGCAAAAGGAAGCATTCAATGCAATCAAAGAGCTTGTCACTCAGCAACCTGCACTTAAATCTTTCGACTCAACCAAACCAATCACTATACAATGCGATGCCAGCGGAACAGGACTAGGAGCAACCCTCTTGCAAAAAGGACAACCAGTCATGTATGCATCAAGAGCACTGACATTCACCGAACAGCGATACGCACAGATAGAAAAAGAATGTTTAGCAATTCTATCCTCATGCAAACGATTCGACAAATATGTTTGTGGAAAAGACGAAATTATTGTTCAAACAGATCACAAGCCACTTCTTACCATTTTCAATAAGGACTTAATGAAGGCATCACGAAGAATACAGCGAATGCTCTTAAGTTTGCAACGATATCACATCATACTCAATTATTTTGAAGGAAAACATATGTATATCGCAGATCTTCTCTCAAGGTATGTTGATTACACGGAAAATTCTCCGGAAAAATCGGTGTACGAGGAAGAAGTATACAAAATCGACAAAGTGTTCAACGAAATCTCAGAAATCAACATCACGACGGAAGTTGACCTTGACGACATACAGATTGAAGAAATCAGAAATAAATCTGCACACGATAATATACTTAATATGCTTAAAGAAAACTGCATTCGAGGATGGCCAGAAAACAAGAAGGATTTACCGATTGAGCTTTTACCATACTGAAGTTTCAGAGACGAAATCGTTTCTCAAAAAGGAATTTTAATGAAAGGCAATCGCATTACAATCCCGACAATATTGAGAAAAGAAATGATAAAAAGAATTCATCTTGGACATCCCGGAAGAGATCAATGTTACAGAAAAGCTCGCGATTCGGTATATTGGCCAGGAATCAATGACCAAATCAAGCAAGAGGTTTCTGCATGCGCAATATGTGCTGAAAACGCAGACAACCAACAGAAACAACCATTGCAAACAACCGAAATTCCAAAATTGCCGTTCGAGAGAGTAGCTGTCGACATTTGTGAAGTTCAAGGAAAACACCAAAAGAAGCACAATCTATTAGTCACCGTAGATAACTTCTCAGACTACATTGAAGTACACTTTTTTCCTTCCTTAACTGCAACAAACCTCATCAATTGCTGCAAACGAAATTTCAGCAGACACGGAATCCCTAAAATTGTGGTATCAGACTGTGGATCACAATTCACGAGTCGAGAATTTAAACAATTCGCCAAAGATTGGAACATCAAGCTCTCAATGTCATCACCATATCATCACCAAGCAAACGGTAAAGCAGAGTCAGCAGTGAAAATAGTTAAAAAGATTTATGAACGCAGCATCAAATCGGGCGAAGACTTTTTGCAAGAAGACTCAGAACATCCATTCCAACAGCTAAATCCAATCTCATACCAGAAGTACAACAAAATATCCCAGCAAAGTTTCTAGAGAAGCGAAAAAAAATGAAAAAATATTTCGACCGAACAGCCAGAACATAACCATACATCGAAACCGGACAAGACGTTGCTTGCGTTCGGCTGGTAGTGAGATAGGCTATCCACCTATCCCAAAAATTTTCAGATACCTTGAGTTGTTGTTGCATCAGCTGACATCAGAAGTTTTTCAACAAGGGATTACAACAACACAAACCTATCCGGATAGGTTTGGCTTGCCCCCCGAACGCGGCCGTTTACTTCCAAAAGCAACCAGAATCGAACACAAATTGGTCATCAGGGCGAATAATTCAACATCTATCAACGCGTTCTAGTGTTGTGGAAAAAGATGGTACACAATACAGAAGAAACAACATCAACATAAGGCCACGAATAGCGATCGAGAACCAAACTGCAGCAACATCAACACCAACTACGTCCAACAAAAAGGAAGTTCCGACCACTGAAAAGACGACTCAAAAAGATAAAACTGAAAACATTGATAATCATACATATGATACAACCCAACATGATGAACGAAATAATCAAAACGGGGAAAATTCGACAATAAACTTGGAGCAAAATAAATCCAACCAAATAACATCATCGAAAAATACTTCAGAACAAACAGCTGATACATCTGTCAATTCGACTGGAAGGACAACAAGAAAAAAAGTGTTGCCAAGCAAGTATAAAGAATACGAATTATATAATTTGTATATTCACAATAACATCAAAAAATAATAATTGATTCACAATATCTTTGACGTTAGGCAAAAAGGTCTTAAGTCAGAAAGTGCAGTTTTTGGGAAAACCAAATTGAAGATTGTTTAATTATTTGCAAATCTGTATAAAGTTTGTTTGAAAAAAAAATGATGGTAAATAACCTCTGAAAAGATGACCTATATAATAAGTTAATACATATTTCCAAATTCATTAGTATTTACCGTTTTTAGATGACTTAAGTCCTTAGTATCCTCTCATTTTGTATTATTTGTAAAAAGTTTGTTTCTTTGTAAGACTTAAGTCAGGAAATAAAACATTGTCATTCAGTTATAAAATAGGAAAATTGTTTAATTAATCAAAAGCATATAATATAAAGATAATAACAAAAAAAAAAAAATAAATGATTATGTTGTTTCTGCTTCTCCTTCTTCATCTACCAAACCTGGATCATCATTTTTTGCGGTATTAGAAGTTGGTAAATTTTTATAAAAGTCGTGAAACACAGGTGAAACCAAGCTTAAAAGAGAGCACAAATCCCTTTTTTTCTCCTCAGATATCGGGACTAAAGTTTTGTACTTAGCTTGGAGTGGATAATCTTTGACACATCTATTTTTTCCTCTCCTAAGGAAGCTTAAAACCTTGAACTCTTCGGAGGGGTTTAAATTGTTTTTATATCTCACTAAGCCCTTCTGCTGGTATTGAAGCCATTGCACACTATGCCAAGAAAACTGCTCATTAATAGTATTTTTTTTTTCTGCACACAAAAACTGTCTTCAACAAAGCGGCAAAATCAAAGAATTCTTCTTGCTGCATTTCATGTACCTGGAACTTCTTTTTTAGGCATGTTGTTCGTACTAGCTGGTACCAATCGTGGGGGTGGTAAACAGGTGTTTTTGTTTTTTTTTTTGTTTTTCGATCATGGAATGATCCACGTCACATTCCATGTGTGTATGACCCGGAACAAGGAACTTATGGTTTATGGTTACATTGCCGCCACATGACTGTTTTTATTTTGTCCCCCGCATGTGTCTGAGTAAAATGTCACCTCAGAAACGCAATCAGGTAACTTCTTCATATGAGCGTATAGGCAGGAAGCTATTTCATTTCCCCCTGTAGCAGCTAGAGCTTCATGCCACATGTAGTGCGTTGAATCTCCAGTAGCATTATCGTGAACAGTAAGGTTATAGGTCCAAAGCTGCCTTTTATAAAATGCTACCGAAGATCCAACAAATGGCGTTGGCAAGCATTGCTGAAGATCGAAGCTGAAGCATTTCTTTTGTGAGCTGTCTTGTGCTGCTTATCAGATTTTTTGGCATCATAAGCTGCATTAGCCTGCTCCTGGTGGATTTGGGGATCGTTTTCTGCTTCCTGTTTTTCATCCTGATTAGCAGCAACTTGAACGCGCATGTGAAGGTTGTCGCACTTGTAGCAGGTGTCAACTTTTGGTTTTTTAAAGGCTAGTTTTAATTTATGAAATTCCCTCTCATAAATTGAACGACCAACAAAATTCTCCCTTCCTTCTTTGTATAAGTCGTACATCATGCGCAAGTTTAAATACGAGGGTAAAAAATTCTTCTCATTTGTACGTCTGGTGTAATGGCTTTCATAGCTTGGAAAAGATTTTATGTGAGCCAGGACTTCATTAAGCTCCTCTTCAGACTTTTTGTTTTTTGAAGATTTTTTACCTCTTTGGTCGTCCACTGTAATGCCGGATGTGTTAAGCATTTTATTTTTGATGGCGTTTGATATGAACCTTTCTTTTTCATCTTAAGTTCTGCTGAAGCAACCCTTGCACACAGAAACAGTAAATGATAAATCTTACTAATAACAGTACTAGTACAAGTATCATAGTCAAGTTTAATCAAAATGATTTTTTTACGAAGGCAAGACTTGCCCTTTAGTACCTATATTCTCAAGTAAAATTAAAATATACCTATATAAGTATATCTACGCTATTCTCCTATTTGATTATTCCGTTCGGTATAAAAGACTTAAGTTGACTTAAGTCCTTAGAAGAATCTTAAATGTTTCCGGGGCATCGGTCACAAAGACTTAAATACACTTAAGACGTTAATACCAAAGCAAATATGCATTTTTTTGACTTATTGTCTAAAGACTAAAAAATTACGATGGGAAGCATTTGTGCTAGACTTAAGTCGATAATACCAAACGAAAGAGAACAAAAAATTAAGTTAAACCCCTTTAAAATCCCAAAATGCAATTTTTTGACTTAAGACCTTTTTGCCTAACGTCAATTATTAATGCTTAAGAATTTTTAAAAAATTATTGATTTAAATTTTTAACAAGTTCGATTATTCTAATTATTTAAATTTTTAACAAGTTTGATTATTCTAATTAATGAACCAGATTTAACTTTGCATAAATACAAATAATCAAATGAACATTTAATATGTAAATGCAAAATCGATTATTAGACTATGCATGTATTTGAATTAATTTAATTTAATTTTCGTTTTAATTGGTCAGAATAAACATAAACAAAGAACCATTTTTAATGTTGACAAGAAGGATGTTGTGGAACACACCTATCTCAATAAAGTAATCGAACAAACCTAAGTGCCTGTTTACATTGTATTTTTGACGAACGGCGCATCCAGTGAGATGGGTAGATTTTGTGTGAGTAAGAAAGAGAAGGGTTAATTCCACCCAAATTACGCCGATGCGCCAGTTTCATTAAATGTTTTCGGATTGAGCAGGAAGAGTTTTTTTTGTGTGAGTGAGAGATACATGGTTGTTAAGGATGTGAGATAGGGATGGGTAGATTGAAATGAAAGAATTTTTTCTCTATAATGTAAACACGAGGAACATTTTGATGAACGAAAATATGCTTTGTCAAAAATACAATGTAAACAGGCACTAAGACATTGTAGGTAATAATGAACACATCGAATAAAGTGCATTGTCGTTTTAGCACCTCACACGAGAACAAGTAGTTTTTTATTTCTAAAGAGACAAACATAAGAAAACACCAGTTTCTTCAGATTTGGTTCAGTCACAGATTTCCCTTATAAGGCATCAACAACACGGAGATCGATGACTGCTTTTAACGTTCCATTAACAATTTTGTCAGCCAATTTATATTTGGTCAAACCTAAATCCTCAGCGATGGTTTTCTCTTGGTCTTCAACTTCGTCGGCCATTGTTGTTAATTTGTTCGTTCTTTTATCTAAATTCAGAAATTCGTTATCAGGAAATTGTTAAAAGAATACTTTATATGTATTTAATACCAGAAATTATTAAATTGGTAAATTCATTTTACTTCTTTGTTGGCTTTCCTTCTGCCATACATAAAGGCTGATTTCCAATGCCGCGTTGGGCGTCGCTTTGACAGATTTTTCTTTCAACGCGAAAGCTCACACATAGTCCCCTTTCACACAGGGCAACTGAGTTGCCGGCAACAATTAGTTCATAGGCGAGAAGGGCAGGAAGAAAGAGGGGTAAACGAAATCTCTCCGGTCAACAAATTCAGGAGATTTTTTTGACGTTTCTCTTAACACTACGTTTGTGTGCGTTCAACCAAGGCAGTTTAAAAGGAAAATACAGCAAGTCTCCTCCGACTTTGTATTTTCGTGTGAAAGGTACAAGCATTGACGTAATATACATGGACTGCTAGTACCCAACTTCACTCGTGTTCCAGTTTACAGCAGCGCTCTTGGGACCCGGTGGTCGTTCAAAGAAATTCCGCTTTAAGATACTGTATTAACAAAGATACCAAACCTTCCTACGTTTCACCCTCCGAAACCAATTTATTTGTTATTGTTTTGTTTTGCTTGTTCAGGAAACCCGCAATGACATCCGAGGTTTCCTATCTTTATTTGGTGTATCTTTGGCAGCAATGTTTGAAAAAGTAATTTGAATGTTTTCAATTCGGTTTTTGTTGTTTTATTAAGCCTGTAACCCTGTAAGCCATTCACATAATTAAAATTATTGTTTCTGATAGCAATAAAAAAAAAAAAACTAATATAATGAAGTGCATTATCGATGGCTGTGAATCTCGCAGGAATGAAAATACAACTATTTCGTTTCACAGGTTAGTTTGTTTTATGTGACATTGTTCAACAAAAATGATTGGTTCAGTTCTTAAATTCTTTTATTTATTTCATTTACAGAATTCGCGAAAGAGTAGATTGGGTGGAAGCTATAAAAACCCTTAACGGGCAGGACGTAGATTTAAATTCAGGCAAAGAGTTGAGAATTTGTTCCAAGCATTTCGAAGCATCTTATATTTTAGACATTTGCACCAGAAAGCAAGTGCTTCATGGGGCTGTACCGACAATTTTTCCAAAACTTTTTGATTTGTAAGTTTTTTTTTTTTAAACAATTAAATGTGTTAAAAAGTATGTATGTATGTTAATCATCTTAGTGAACATGTTGAATTACTGCTACCTTCAAATGCAGGCGAATCAGAGATACAACCAAGATTACCTTCTGTTCAAGAAAGTGGCTCCTTGTTAAACAGGTGAGCTTGTAGAGGTGCTCGATTTGATATAACATTTATTAAAGTTTAATGTACTTTCAGAGCACCACTCCCCCGCCGAGGACGAATCAATTTAGATATCGACAAAGCTACTCCACGTTCTCTTAGGAAGTATACAAAATCAATTAAAACGCTTTTAGAAATTAAAAATAAACAAATAAAGAAAGTGAGACGGCAAATCGTCTACAAAGAAAAAAAACTCAAGAATTTGAATTTAATTATAAAGGAATTAAGAAGAACAAATATGCTAACAGAAAATGCTGCTGAGGTTCTAAGGGTAGGATTAATTGTTTAAAAAGATACTCGTGCTTATTCATAGACATTTTTTTACTGTTCAAATGAATTTTGCTTATATTAATTTTCGTCTTTATGAAGTTAACGTTTGTGGTAGAATAAAGACCTAACTACATTAAAGACTTTTTGTAAAACAGTGACAAAAAATGGAAATCCGAATAACAAAAATATGCTCTAGATTATAGCGGTTTGTGCAAAACTTGTGTTTTGTCAGCCCTATTCTGCTAAACCTTCGCGTGAAAGTTTGTATTCTGCTATCCGTAGTCGATCCAAAATAAATTTTAAATAGTAACGTTTCCTTGACAACTTCGAAAATAAATTCGGTTAATATTTACACTCCAAATACAGAAGAATTTCAAAAATAATTGAAGACAAATTCAATGAAACATTCGCGTGAATCGAAAGATTTGATCGAATCGTTTAGCAGAATATAAGGCTCTATAGTATATGTCAAAAGGTTTGAATGTAGTTAGGCCTGCATTCAATAAAATTGAATTTTAATTATTACAGAAGACAAATTAGTAATGAATAGGAGCGGTATCAACTGTTCCAATTGATCTTGAACAGTAGTTTAGTAAAATATGAGTTTAGCAAAGGACTATTAATATGCCCTTATCTACATAAAAATTAAATAATCTTTAAAACATGAAATATAACACAAACACACATACAACACGAGTAGGTAGTAATTTTTTGTTTCCTTAAAGTTAAGAATTGTGTTTTTTCAGACTTATGACAACAAGTTGTTGAAGACTTTGTCGAATGGAAAAATTCGCGGCAAATATCCTGTTGATCTGAGATCATTTGCCCTGACGCTTCATTTTTATAGCCCACGCGCGTATAGCTACGTCAGAAGCTTGTACAAAATAAATTTGCCAGCACCAAGTACATTGAGAGCATGGTACTCAAAAACCGAAGTGTCAGCTGGAGTAACTCAAAAATCCCTAGAGATATTGACACTAAAGTGTATTTCATCCGAAAAACTCAATAGGAAACTAGTTGCTTGTCTAATGATGGATGAGATGGCCATTAGACAGCATATTGAATGGGATGATATTAATAAAAAATATGTTGGTACAATAGACTTCGGAACTAACATCTCATCAACAGAAGAGCTACCTCCAGCAAAAGAGGCACTCGTTTATTTGTTAGTCGGTCTAAATGGTTCGTGGAAGCTACCAGTCGCATTTTTCTTTCTTAATGGATTGAGCTCAAGTGAAAGAGCGAATTTGACAAGGCATGTGCTTTGGTTCTTGGAAAATTCAAAAGTTGAAATCGTAGGGCTGACATTTGATGGCCACCCAGCAAATATAAGCATGATTGAGCATTTGGGTGGTAACATGAAAGAATTCAAGCCAAGATTTGAAACTAACCAAGGCAAAACCATCCCAATTTTTTTAGACGCATGTCATTGTCTGAAGCTCATCCGGAACACTTGGGGCACAAAAAAAATATTCACTGATAAAAATGGAGATCAGATTAACTGGCAGTTTATCGTTAATCTTGTGCAATACCAAGAAAAATTAGGACTTCATGTTGCCAATAAACTTAACGCGAATCATTTAAACTGGCATTCAAAAATAATGAATGTTAAGTTAGCTGCTCAAACTTTGAGTGAAAGTACAGCAAATTCCTTGGCGTTCCTTTTGCAAAGCGGGTTGAATGAATTTCAGGGCTGTGAGGCAACAATTGTTTTTGTGAAAACAATCAACTATATTTTCGATGTCCTCAACAGCAGGTCGAGATTTGGATATGGCTTTAAAAAAGGACTTTGTTACGAAAACTATGTTCAATATTCTCAATTTTTCAATGAATCAATTAATTATATTTCCCATTTAAAGATAGGTGACTCAAGAATTATACATTCAAAAAATAAAGTTGGATTCATTGGCTTTATTTCGGACTTGAAAAATTTTAAATTTTTGTATGAAGAATATGTTGAAAAAGAAAAGGTCCTAAGCTATATTCTATCGTACAAACTGTCTCAAGACCATTTGGAGCTATTTTTTTCCAGCATAAGATCAAGAGGGGGTTTTAACAATAACCCCACAGCAACGCAGTTTGTATCAGCTTACAAAAGGCTTCTCATCCATAATGAAGTTTATTCGTCAGCTGATGCAAACTGTATCTCAATTGATGACACCTCTATTTTAAATACATCTTCGTCAAAGGTAACAACATGTACAGAATCCGATTTTTCAAACTTTGCTTCTCCCGATTTCAATTTAAGTTTAGAATTAGATGATATTCCAATAGAATACATTATAAATAATGAATATAATGAAATTGTTATGTATATAAGTGGTTTTGTGGAAAAGAAACTTATAAGTTCACTTGATTGCACGAGTTGCAAATTTTTTTTTTTAAATAATTGTGAGGTTGTAAACTCCAAACTTATTTCAATGAAATCAAAAGGTTTCTTAAAATATCCACATAAAGATACTGTGAAAATATGTCAAACTGTTCAAAAATTTATTTCACTATATGAAATTAAAGAAAAACTTAAAGCTGAAAAAACCTATAGGCTTATTCAAATGAGTACCTTAAGAACAATTAATTTAAATGCATTGTACATAGAATTAAAAGACCACATTGGATTGCGATGTACAAGATAACCACATTTATATTATTGTTAAAAAAGTTATTAATATATATTGTAAGGTAATAATGCACTATATTGCCAAAAAATCCAATTTGAAAGATCACAAAAAACTAGTTCGATCAAAATTTACGAAAATTGTTCAATTCATGGGCCAATAAACCGAAAAAAAATAAAATTAAAACAATGAACAAATTTCTTTTATTCTTTTTAAACAAAAAACGAACTTTTTTAGATGCCATCTATCGTCAGTTCTTCTTAAATATTTAAATTTTAACGTATTTTTTAGCGTTTGACATCTGTTTAGTAACGAATGTGGACGCTCATTCCCAAGAGCGCTGCGTTTTCTTGGAACATTTTTTTGCGCAAGAAATGTATGAAAGTGACAAGTAACTAGCAGTCCATATATAATACGTCAATGGGTACAAGAGATTGTTAAGAAGATTTAAAGAAAACGTCAAAAAAATCACCAGCAACTAGTATCTTCGTGTGAAAGGGGACATAGCAATTTAAGCAAATTGTTTGCAATGACGCGTTGGGTATTATGTTACGATTTAGCACCTATTAGCATGCACACAAACCAACGTAACATAAGCTACCTCAACGTTAAAGTTGAAAAAAATCAACTTCAGCGTGCGTTTTGACAGTTAAACTAATGTTCGAATTCCTTTCAACAAAAAAATCGATTTATTTAGAAGAAAAAATCGGTTTTTCTGGACAAATTCCTTTTATACGGTTTTCACACTGAACCGAAATCTCGGATTTCGGCAACGAGATTACAAAATCTCATTGAATCGTTCACACTGCACACATAACTAGATTTTGTTTGACATTTCAAACGATTGTTAGTGTTGATAGTAACTTCGAAAAAAATCCATTGATATTTAGTGAAAATTTCCAGGACAATTTCCAAAATTTAAATTTTCTCTCTTTTTTTCTATTAAAAAAACCCACAAAATGGAATGGAAACCCACCACCTCTGTACACTACACCACTGATCTCTATAATATACTGGATAGCGCATCCATACAAAACAGTTGAAGCAAATTGAAGAATTGTTATACTGGCCACTCGTACACCAACTGTCAAAAAAATATAACAAATATAACAAATATAACAATTTTGTGTTTTCAAGATGGCGTCAAGTCAACTTATTTAGATTTTGCAAAATTTTGCATTTGTTAATATTTATTTAGATTGTTGTACTTTTTAATGAAAAAAACCCAATTTAACAGAAAAAAATCAGCCGAATATCCAGTGTTTACCCGTGTGGAACCATTGAACGTGACCAACAATTGGATACAAGAATAAATTGTGTTTTATTTGTTTTAATGTGATGTGGTTTGGTTTTGTTAAGAAATCACGAGATATTTTATTCTCAGTTGATCGTGTCATAGTTAAAGGTAGAATTAAATGAGAACCTCGATTGAACCTCAACCATAATCATTATTTGGGTGGTGTTCCGAATGTATTTGCATTCCGAATGTGGTTGCACTGAGAACGTCTTCCTCAACTCATCGAATTTCATACGCGAAATGAAGGATAACTGAGAATGGTGAAGCCTTCTGTTATCGTTATCAAAAAGTAAACACCATCTATGCCTGTCCATCGCCTCTAATTTTCCAGTGACATTCCTCACAGATCGTCCTACACTCAGCTCAACGGCTACGAAAAAATGAGTCAAGTGAATGAGACCTTCTTTTTCCGTACCTATGAGGATAGAGGTTCGATGATGTACCACGAATTCGCTTCAGGTGGTTATGTTAAGGTTTTCTTGAAATTTGGAAAGGTGAAAGTCAATTTGAAGCTAGGGGACAAACCTAGAATCATATTGGACAACTATGAGGAAAAGTTCAATGATGGCATTTGGCATTCTTTAGTTCTCACAATTGGAAAGAACAAACTTGTCCTGGACATTGATCAGAGACAACAAAAATTATTCGAATTTCTACGTGGTCTGTGTACAACATTGCTGGTGGATAAGAATGGCTTCGTGGGATGTATGAGATAGATATAATATGTCGACGGTCACTACAAACTAGCCAATGATTGGATTCAAGGCGAAGAAGTATGCTGGGATAATGAGTCGGTTGTGGATGTTTGTCAAACGATCGATTGGTGTTATCCGAATCCATGTCATCATAGTGCAACATGTCATCAAAACTCAATAAAATTGTTCTGCGACCGAAACTAATAAATTACTCCTGCAGAGCAGCTAGGCTACTTACTTCTCCAAGTAAGTGTCATTTTTTAATTCACTAATAAATAGATCGATTTTATCAGATTTCTTTTTTTTATTTTCTTCCAGGTGAACTGAATATTCCACCCATTTTCGTAGTCGGTTTCAAGACACAATCAACCAATGGACTATTGGGCAGGTGCATTGCCAGGATCTCGTAAATTCGAATTTGGTATTCTAGGCAACACTGTATTGATCAAACGGACACGACTTATCATTTGAATAACAATGCCTGGCATACTGTCAGCGTGGAAGGAAGTAGGTAAGTAACAAGATGCTAAATTAACACAAAAAGTAGTTTGAACCTTTTCGAACTTTTGGTTCGAACATTTTTGTTTTTTCATTATTCTAGCGTTGACTTTATGAAATAACTGCTGACGTTGTGAGTCAAATCCGTGATTTAATAATGGTACTTGGCATGAAAAGTACGAAGGATATACTTGTGTGATTGTCGTTGAAGTGCTTTCAAAAGTCTTGTTTGTGCTGATGGTAAGAAAGTTAATATTTTGTTTTCTTTTATAACTTAAGATGTTTATTTTAATCTTTTTAGAAATTCATGTTAAAATCCGCGCAAGTTCAATGATTCATTACGAATTTTGAAGGTTCCTTCAGCTCGAAAGTTGCCGAAAATACTCGTGTTGGACCACAACCAATACAAAGAGCTTCCTTCTTGGTTTCTCTTAAAATTTAACTAGAAAATAATTATCTGACCATAGAAATTTCAAACTCAGGTAAAATTAAAAAATGTATAAGATTGTGTTTTTAACAAAAAAATTTCAAAATCCAAAAAAATCAAAAAAAAAAAGAGTTCTGATTAGAGTTCCCGATAGCAAACAAAGAGTTCTAAACATTTTCTTATGTCGAATTCCTTTTAAGAAAAAAATCGATTTGTTCAGAAGAAAAAGTCGACTTTTCTGGACAAATCCCTTGTATTAAAAAAAAATTCGATTCTGTTTAGAAAAAAAATCGAATATTTTTGGTAAAAGGAATTCGACATTAATAACTTTTTTTTCTAAAACTAATTTTTCAAAAGTTATTCGCAAATTTAGGTGCCCATTGACTTAGAACCAAAAATTTTCAAAAATCAATAAAAAATAAAAAAAGAGTTCTGATTAGAGTTCCCGATAGCAAACAAAGAGTTGTAAACATTTTCCTAATGACTTTTTTTTTTCTAAATCTAATTTTTTGAAAGTTAAGGCTCTCCCAAACCAACGCGATTAATCGCTGCGACAAAAGAAAACAACAATAACAACACGTGGTTGTCAAACAAAATAACACGTTGTTGTTATTGTTTTCTATTGTCGCGGCGATTAATCGCGTTGGTTTGGGAGAGCCTTTATTCTAAAATTTAGGTGCCCGATTGCATTGACTTAGAACCAAAAATGGGAACCTTAATTTGCGAATAACTTTTTTAAAAATTAGATTTAGAAAAAAAAAATTCATTAGGAAAATGTTTACAACTCTTTGTTTTCTATCGGGAACTCTAATCAGAACTCCTTTTTTCTGTTTTTTTTTGGATTTTGAAAATTTTTGGTTCTAAGTCAAGTTAGTAAGTTAATTAGCCCTACCTTTTTCAATTTTGCAGAACTTTTTCTAAAACCCATCAGGAACTCTAGAACTCTTGGTTTTAAATTGAAAAACATGCTCAGGCCTCTTTTTCTAAAAAAAACCCTTGCTGCGTGAATATAGCATAAAAAACTTTTTTTTTCGAATTTTAACACTTCATTCGCCAGAACTATTAAAAAAAGTATGAGGGGCTCTAGAACTCAATTATTCAAAGCGCTTAAAATATGTGAGGTGGCGTTTTGTAGAAACAAATAAATGATATAGAATTTGTCTGTACACAAACCGACTCAAAAGGGATTTCTATTTATTAAATTGTTCTCTTTTTGTATCGGTATCCATAACGACGATTGTCAATATTCTGTTAAGTTTTTAAATTTGTTTACAAAGGTATGGGAAATATGTATGTATGTATATATTTTCATTTATATGTATTGGTTTGTTTTTTTTAAATTTTTGTTTATATGACGACGATTTTTACAAGCTATGCTGAAGATTATATTTCGCATATTGAAATACAAAACAAAACTATATGAGTATGAGTCATCTTAGTATATCACATTATTAAGTAACATTTTAGAACTTACTTTTTAATGTTGCTAAACACTGAAGCGTAACATTATTTGGTGCTCTTGCTTTTTTTCGCACTCTTATTAAATTTATAAAGCACTGACCACTATATAGAGATCAGTGTTATAAAGTGAAATAGCTCTTGAGCTCTATCTGGGGTGATGAACCGACTGTCTATGCTTTAAGTCCACTTAACTATTCAACTTACATAAATATGGAAATTTTTTGCGCCCGTCAGTTCCTACTTTTGCTATAGTATTCAGTTTTTTAGTTAATGTTTCAATTTTTTTTACGTGAATGAATTAAAATGTTTCAAAGTAATATTGGTAAAACAATATTTTAATAAAATAATAATGAATTAATGATTTTAATTAGTTTAATGTTTTTTTTTTATTATTCAATAAATGATTTTAAACAAAAAAAAATAATATTAATACCTCTAACTGGAATTTTCTAAAACTCCCCCTAACTACAACTAGTGTTGATATCCCTTAAAAATTCGACTTATGTCGAATTCCTTTTAATAAAAAAATCGAGACATTAAAGATAGTCGACTGTACTACATTCGTATGTATTTTATATTAAAAAAACTAGTGTAAAAAAGTTACACTTCTAACGTTAGCATTTTAAGAATTAACTAGGATAATGTTTGGATTATGACATCAATAAATATATTTCTTTTTTAAATATTGCAGTCAAAAACGTGAAAGTTTTCTGAGGATCATCAATGTTATAAATTATTTTGTTTAAAATACTTACATTAAAACCCAATAAAAAATCCATCATGTATAAAAAAAATCAAACTTTTTGCATTGCTTAATTTTTATTTTATTTGGAACAAATTTTTTTTTTTATAAAAATTTAAATACTTATTAATAAAATTAAAATGTTTTTTTCAGACTTAGTGAGCATCTCCGATCAAGCAACAAACAATATACATTTGAAAAATTACCAACAAATAGTTTAAATATGCACAGTTTCAAAATCAGTCGAATTAAAAATTTATTTGCTTTATTGAAAATATTTAAGTGAAAATTTAACAAATATAACAGTAAAAATCACAAAGTATGAAACTAATATTCTACAACTATATCACCAACAAATATCCGCACAGCAACAAAATTAGTTTTTCAAAAATTAAAGTAGAAAACAACATATTTTTACATAAAAATCGATGAATAAATAATAAAATATCACAGAATAAATTTGTACATAAAATGAAAAAAGATAAACAATATTGTATTATTAATGTTGTTATGAACTAAATTTCCACACAGCCCACTTTTTTAAAATTTAAGTTTATAAAGCAACAGTAACAATAAAAATTACCAATCATACATAAAACAACAAAATTAGTTTTCAAAAAATCAGAGTCAAAAACAACATACTTGTACATACAAATCGATGAATGAATAAATATCACAGAATAAATTTGTACATAAAATGAAAAACGATAAACAATATTGTATTATTTATGTTGGATGTTATGAAATAAATTGCCACACAGCCCATTTTTGTAAATTTAAGCAAACATACTTATAAATGAATATGTATATAAACCTGTTTCATTGTGGTTGGTCATATCGCCATCATGTGCATGTTCAGGTTCCTGGGCAGATGTTTGTTTATATTCCTTGGAAGAAGGCTGTTCAAGTCCTTGGGAAGATGTCTGTTGGTTTTCATCGGCAGAGTGCTGTTCAGGTCCATGGGCAGATGCCTGTTCAGGGTTCTGAGATCCTTTATGGGAAAAAGAAGAAATATAAATATTTAGTTGACGCCATACTCGAATTGGATTAAAATTTCGATTGAATTTGATCCACATTAAGTTTTGACAAAAGTTAGGTCAAAATGTACCGTTGAATCAAATTTAAATGATTTTCATGAATAATTACGAGTATTATTGTTCTTGTGACGGCGCGCGTTAAGTCATTGTAAGCGTAGTAAAGTTGTTAACTGCGTAAATCTTTCCAATTTTCCATACAAATGGTGAGAGAGTTACGAAGTTTAAAACTACTATAGTCCATTGAAATATTACAAAATTTTGGCCGAACCTTGCATTTTGTACAGGACAAATTGTTTTTTGATGGATCTGTAGGAGGGATCAGTGTGAGTGTAAAAACGAGGTTTCGGGGTTGAACTCACCCCCATTTGGCCGCCATTTCGGAAAAGGGGGCATAAATGGGTCTTCACGATATCTTGAGAACCATACATCGCACAAACAAAACTTTACCATATTTGTGTAAAGAATTAAATTTTCTACAATTTATTTTAACACACTTTTCATCGTAAAATTGAAAACAAAAAAAATAATCAAAAAAGATGACCATTGTCAAGAAAAGTATCATTATCTTCTTTTATTTATTTTATATACTCTTTAAGATAAATTTCTTTGAACGGTCATCTTTTTTTGGTTATAGCTTTTTTGTTTTCAATTTTACGATAACAAGTGTGTTAACATAAATTGTAGAGAATTTAATTCGCTACACAAATGGTAAAATTTTGTGTATTTTGTTGGAAAAAAAGTGAGAGGAAGATTGAGTCTTTGCCTCCATATATCCAACAAAGCACCATCTTCAAATGGGAATATGCAACGTTTATCAGAAATCGTGACATAACTTAAATTCAAATAAAACTTTGAGTAATTATACTAGGGATTGTATTCACCAAGCGCTCATAAGTTATAAGCTTCATAATATGAATAAAAGTGGACATTTAAAATCTCTTGAAGCTATAAAAAATTAAGAAAAAAATAATCATTTCTTTCTTCGCAAAAGAGTTATGACGGATGGTTAATAGCACAAATGTATTGAGTTATGAACTAAATCTAAAGAACCGTTTATGAGCGCTCGGTGAAACCATAGACTTCAATCAAATCTGAAGTGTAACTTACCCATGAAGTGTTCTGCCCTCGACCCCACCTTCTTTTTTGTAATATTTGCAGATCCGTCCCATTTTTAAGTTGTTTTATTTCAATAACTATAAACGACTTATAATTATTTATGTGAATATAATGTATTAATGCTTTTGTTATTTTTTTAATGACAACTTTTGTTTTCAATTGTGTTGTCATTACAAAAATGTTTCTTCCTACAGTGAAAGCGCTTTACTTTTCTTAAGTTTGTCTAGAAAATTCCAGCATAAATATTCTTGAGTGATTTTGAATAAAAAAAAAAACTGTAGATTCAGTTAATGAAATTAAGATCATATTTTGAATGGTTGTAATTCAACTACTAAGAAGGAATGAAATTATTTTAAAAGCAAAAAAAGCATAAAAATAATGGCAGCACTTACATGTACATTTTTTTTGAGTTAGAAATGTATTCCATTTCTTTTAACATTAAAGTTATTTCTAACGAAAATAAACATTTCAGCCGTTCATAACAAAAAATAAAAAGGAATTTTCACTTCAATTAATGAAAAGATGTTATACCTAAAATGATATACCAGCTCTTATACCCCAAGTCGCATCCTGCTTTCTTAGAAAGTTCTAATTGTTTCAAACTATCTATATCACCAACGCTAGTGTGTAAACTTGCTTCACTTTAACGTCTCTTTTTTATGAGTCATCATAATTTAGGAGAGAAAAAATAAAAAGGTGCATTGGATTTAGGAAAATTTACGAAGCAGCGTTTAAGATAATAATGTGAAAAAAGTTTAAAAAAAGCTTTTTAAAAAACAATGGTTACTTTGATTTCCTTGATGTTCGTTTTTATTAAACCTTATTTTATTTTATATAAGAAAACCAGGTAAGGTAACTTTTCAAAGAAAAAAAGTACTCGAAAATTAACGTGTGCAACAACATTCAAATTCAACATTCAAAAACTTTAAAAATTATAGAAAATTAATCAAGTACCTAAAAAAGTCGTGGCGTGATAGTAAGTGCAATGGACTATCATGCCGGAGGTATAGGTTCGATCCCCAGCCTCGCCACCTAAAAATTTTTAAAAAAATAAAAAAAAACGACTACTGCCTCCTGCGAGCAATTGACAAAACCTCCAAGAGTATCTCTTGTCTTGTGTATTTATCCATATAATAAATTGAAGAATATATCGAAAAAACAGGCATGGACTGGGTAGCAGTATGTAAGTTGCTCTTAAACTGTGGCTTTAAAGTCTAAATACATACGCCTATTCACCTGATTTTAAGAGATATATTTTTATGGGAGCCTAAGTTGACGGTACCTAGTATTTTTGTATACAAAAAATAAACACGTATTATAGCACAATATATCTTCATGGAACTTACAAATTATTTGAGAGAAGTTTTCAAAAATAAATTTTTAATTAAAAATTTTTAAAAAATAATGAAAAAATGTTTCCTTACATTTTCGTTTTAAATTTAGCTGTTCTAGTGAATAGTTTTTCAAAAATTTATTTTCAAACTTAAATTTTCGAAAAAAATAATGACTTCAATCTGATTTTGTTCAAAATTGGTTGTTATTAAGTTGTATTTTTGTGTTTAATATTCAATGCACCCATTGATTTTAGGTCGAACACTAAAAACTAGATGTCAAAACGCATTCTAGTTTTTGAGAAAATTGAAAATAACAAAGTAAGTTTTCCTTATATTCGTCTTCCGCCCGTTATTTTGTTGCCCCAAGGAAAAGGATCCTTATTTCTACTAATTAAGTAATAAAGTAGATTTTGTTATTTTCAACTTTATGAAAAACCAAGATAAATTTAGGCATTCGGTTGCAAGTGTTTTACTAAAAATTGATAGGATTCTAATACTAAAAATGGTAGAAAATGGACCCCCTCACAAACGATTTTTTTTTTCTTTTCTTGACTCAACCTACACGCTCTAGCTCTATGTCACACGTTAGGTGAATCACCTGTAAATAAAATTTTGTACATTAAAAAAAATTTGTACAAAAATCCAAAATTTGTTTTCTTTGTAATTTAAATCAGTTATACAGATAATGAGATAGTCCAAAATAAAACAAATGGTCAGTCAGTCGAGTCATTTTCGAAATATTTAGATTTTTTTAAAATCCACAAAAAAATTGGAAATTTTTATGTACGTATAGCAATACTATTTGAATTTTTCATAAAAAAATTATCAAAACCAGCTACTAATTGCTTTTCGAGAAAAACGAAAAAAAAAACAATGGTTCTATAATGGGAGGTACCATAGCAAGGTGAGAAAAAATCTTCCAAATTGGTTGTATTCGATATCATAGCACTTGTACCTATTAACCAACAAAATTACATTTTGGTTATTTTTACCTTCCTAAATTAAATTACCTCCCTAATTTGTTCTTTGAGACTCTCAAAGTTTTTCTCTAAAAAATTGAGAAATTTCAAGATATCGACATTTAAAATCTCAGCAATTTTGAGTTCTGAACAAGGTTTTTGGAAACAATATAGTATATACCTAACCATCGTACTCGGTATTATTGTTTCCTTGCACTGATACTGTTTTTAATGAAAATAACTATGCGCGGAAAAAAAAGTGCGTTGGACTGTCATGCCAGAGGTCTGGAGTTCAATACCACTCGCTTCCACGCTTCCGCCTTAAGTTTTTTTCGGAGCTACTACCTCTTGCGAGGAAGTGACAAATCCTCCAAGAGTATCTCTTGTCATAGAAAATTGCCGCTCACCTTAGCCGTTTGGATTCGGCAATAAACTGTAGGTCCCCTCCATTCCTGCAGACACACACGCAGGGATGGTTGAAAGTTGTAAGTCACTAGGCCCTGGTTCTTCATGAGCCGTTTGTGCCACCAAATTTATTTTATTTATTTATTTTTCCAACGAACCGGATAGGTAACCTATCAAAAATCAAAACAGCTGACAAAAGTTTAAGTACGTAGGTACCAGAAATTGTTTTTTCGCAGATCTCTCCTGTCTTCAAAAACGTATGTTGTGTCCTTCCAATTGACAGATATCTTCATTTTGTTTATTTTTCCAACGATTTGAATAGGTATTTTTATGTTTAAATAACAAAAACAAACAACCAAAAATAAAAACAAGCAACTACTCAAGCAAAGCAACACCCGTAAACCAAAAGTCAGTTGTAATCAGCTGTTCCTCAAATTGAGCATCGGATAGTTTAGTATCCCGAAAATTTTAGGATAGCTTTAGAAGTTGACAGCTGTTTGGTTCATCAGCTGAATCGAACGTCTCGTATCAAAATCTATTTGTTCAGGGGGTTCACAAACGACGTGTCGAACATCCGAGTCATTTTGCTAGCGTTCACATTCTACGACCGTTTCGCCGATTCCATTTGAAAAAACAATTCAATGAGTAAATATTACGCGTATTTAATTTTTTGAACCAATATTGCCACACTATTTTCGTTTTTTTCCGTTTGTAATTGTTGTTTTACCTACTTCTATTTCAACGCGTGCTATTTAATTCTTACATAAAAAAAGCTAGAAAATTTTAATCATCGGTCGACCGACCGAGCAAACTATTAAAAAATTTGAACTACACAACAAGTCTATCGACGGTCATTTAACTGCTGTTCACATTACAAAAATCTGCCGACTTTTTTAAATTCTGAAGAGAATCTAATTGTTTAAATTTACTTTGAGGCTATAAAGTGTGATTACACATACATAATTAACAACAAAAACTGTCAAAAGACATTTTTGAAACCTATTGTATGTATGAACCACTTGCACTGAGAACTAAAAATTTTGTTTGCAGTTTGGTTTGTATGTATCATTTAAATATTGAAAATATTTTATGTATGAATTATTATTTAATGAGAATTGTATGTACAGATCATTCCAGTACTGAATTGTGTTTCCAAATTTCGTATATTTGAGTTCTATTGTAAGTATAGGTCATTAAACACTAAAGAGATTTCAAATAATTTCAAACAAAATTATGACCTCACAAGTGATTATGTGGCAGACCGATACTGACCACTATTTCAGAAAAGTGTATTTAGATTATTTGTAACAATGATATCTTTGGTAATCCAAAGTTATTGAGTGGTCTTTAAAATTATATTTGATCAAAATAAACTAGTTTCAAGTGTTCTTTTTTGATCAACGCAGAAAAGTTGCAGTAGGAACTCAACAAAGATTCTTCAACAGAAACTCTCAGAAGGCATGTTGAGTTGCCCGGAAAAACCCTCTATCATTTTTGTGAAGAGCTAAACATCTTAACTTTGCAAAATAACATGAATGCATGGATTTTGTGTTTGGAAAATAGATATATTTATCGATGGTTCTGAGTATTGTCGAAAACAAAATACGGACCTCCTTCCAAAAAAAAAACACTAACTTGCTGGATTGAAACATGGAGGGGGTTCAGTTATGGTTCGGGGCTATTTCTTGGGTGCTTGTGTAGGTAAGCTGCATACAATTGATGGACCTCAACAAATAAATTTATATTTTAAACGGAAATCAAAAAGATAGCGGACAGAAATGGGATCCACAAAGCATTCAACTTATATTTCTTATATTTATTAATTCTATAAAATTCTTCCACTTACACTTTCGTTTTGTTCACAATTTTGGTTATTTAATATCGTTTTTGCTATTTATCAAATTAATTTTCCACCAGCTTTTACAGTTGTTTTGTTTTTACAATTTTGTTTCGTTTTGTTTAGTTTTGTTTTGTTGGGTTCACAAATAACCTCAAACTACTTTTTTTTTTGTTTCACATAGATGTCAAAGTTGGCCACTCAGCCACCTTATGTCATCTTCAATTGGAATGATAAAAACTGTTATACTTGAATGGTATACACTATCCAGTATATTATAGAGATCAGTGCACTACACATAACAAAATCTCTTTTCATTGTTTATGTCAAAGAAACTGAATATGAAGAAATGAATCCTCGGCTGTCATTTGAGTTTGCCTACAAGCTCTATCAGATAAGAAATGAGAAGGTATGTGTAAAAATGGCGGTATAAAACTCATACATTCACAGTATTTATCTTCACAACTTACACATTCACAGTACTTATCTTCACACCACCCTGCTATATTGTTGTTGGATTTCACATCTATTCATCGACACAAAATTAAATTACAAATACAACAATGTAAACAAATGGGTTTTGGAGGGTGAAACGTACGAAGGATTCATTTCTTCATATTCAGTTTCTTTGGTTTATGTTTTCTTAATAAACTGTTATACTGAAGAGAAAAATGAGTAATTAAGTATGTTTGTTTCACATTTATACTGATCCAAGTAGATTTGGAGGAAATTTTGTTGTAATCTACTAGATTACGAAATCTGAAAATGTATGGGAAATCTTGTTGATTTCGATGAGATTTGGTGATTTTTGCTCGAAATCTAGATTTCGTTCCGGTGTGAATAGGCTATTATTGAAAGAGAAAAATCGATTTTGTTTAAAAAATAATGGAATAGTTTGTTGAAAGGAATTCGAAATTACAGTTATGTAGGTTCATTTTGATTTTCAGGTTCTCTTCAAGTCGTCTGTCATGTAAACGTATACGTAAGCGTCTCTAACGCGAACGCGCCATTGGAAATCAGCCTTAACTCATTTAACAGCACAGCTGTTGCTTCATAAGTCCCCTTTCACACAGGGCAACTGAGTTGCCGGCAACAATTAGTTCATTGGTGAGAAGGGCAGGAAGAAAGAGGGGGAAATGAAATCTCCCCGGTCAACAAATTCAGGAGATTTTTTTGACGTTTCTCTTCACACTACGTTTGTGTGCGTTCAACCAAGGTAGTTTAAAAGGAAAAAAAAAGAAAATCTCCGGGTTTTTGTTGCTTGCGTGTGAAAGGTACAAGAGATTGTTAAGGAGATTTAAAGAAAACGCCAAAAAAATCACCAGCAACTAGTATCTTCGTGTGAAAGGGGACTAAAAGATTTAAGTTCTGTTTGCTTACATTTTCGTTTTCGAAGTTCCGTGACAGAATTTTATAAAAGTTTGAACATCTGAATACCAATTATAAAAGATCTTTTATGCTGAAAGTCTTTTATGATTCATAACAGAAAATTCATAGCAGAATAAAAGATTCGGCAGAATAAGCCTAAATATTTTTTTCCGACCCAAAAAGTTGTTTTTTTTTCTTCATACAAATTGAAACGTCAAAAGTGCCGTACGTAAAAAGTTAAAAGTTGGTGAACTCTTCCGTCTGCGTCTGCAGCTCCGTATGCGTCTACGTTCCGTTGTGTTCGCAACATTGAATTTGCGTGTATTTAATATTTTGACAGCTATTCCAGCTCCGTCTCCGGTTCCATCGGCGTCACCATTCTGTTCAGCCAGTTAGTCGTGAAGCCGATGATGGACTGTAAGCAGTCCGAAATGCATACAGGTACTTGTTTTTAATCGTTCAATTTAAAGTTTGTGCGTTTTGATTGTCGTGCGTAAGTGTCGTGTCAATTCGTTAAATTTTTGTTAAGAACAATTAAAAAACAATTTTTGTGAAAACAATAAGGTGTGTGCTCGTCGCTTATGTTAAAAGTGTTACGGTTTTCACGTGTTCAATTAATTAATCAACTTAAGTGTTGAGTTGCCTCACTGAACATACCTAAAGTGTTGAGTTGCCTACGTACTTGTCATCTTCATATTAGAATCAGAAAAACTGTTATACTTTGTAGGGAATCCACTATTCGGTGTATTATAGAGATCAGTGGTTCAAACGATTTGATTTGATTTTTTTGACAGGTCATTTGCATCTACTATTACACGATGACTCTAGAGTCATGACTCTTTTCAAAAGTAATGATTGCGAAAGAGAAAAAGAATGAGATGGAAAATCTTTGAACCGGAGAGTCGTGGGCCAAATTTTCGGCGACTCTTTTTGACGTTTTCCTTTTCTCTTGTTCGCTATTTTACCATGTTGCTTCATTTCTGTTCGTTTCTTGTCGAGAGCACATGTATACTTGTATGGTAAGATGACAAAGAGCATTAACACGGACAACAAAACTAAAAGAGAACTGTCAAATTTGAGTCATGAATCGAGAGTCAGCGTGTAATAGCACGCGACTTACAGAATGATTTTTAAAGAGGAATTCGAAAAAAGAGTCATGACTCACGTGTAATAGCTGGACTTTCAGATTTCTGAATTTTTGGAGCTTCTGATTGGCCAGCTGTCATAAAAAATTAGATGACTTTTAGTGGCCGCGTTCGGGGGGCAAGCCAAATCTATCCGGATAGGTTTGTGTTGTTGTAATGCCATAGGAAAATTCAGCTGTTGACCCAAACAGCTGTTATCAAAAGCTTTGTGCAGTGAAGAAATAGTCAGAACAGAACAGGACAGAACAACAAGTGATTTTGACATTTCTCACAAATCTCTGTTCTAATCTGTTCTAAGTTTTTCTTTCTCAAAAGCAAGTACAGAAAATCCTGCTCTAAACTGTTCCAAACTGTTCCAAACAGACTAAATAGCAAGTCAGAACAGTTTAGAACAGAAAATTTTTCACTGAATCGCAAAAACCTGTTCTTTTATGTTCTAAACTGTTCCAAACTGTTCGGAACAGCCTCACTGAACACTCCTAAAAACAAATCTAAAAATTTTCGGGATTTTCTGATGTGCAATTTGAGGAACAGCTGATTACAGCTGACTTTTGGTTATCGGGTGTCGCTTGAGTAGTTGTTTGTTTTTATTTTTTGTTGTTTATTTTTGGCTTTTAAACATAAATTACCTATACAAACCACTGAACTCTATAATATACTGGATAGCGCATCCATACAAAAAAGTTGAAGCAAATTGAAGAATTGTTATACTGGCCACTCGTACACCAACTGTCAAAATAGATATAAAAAAATTACCAAATATAACAAATATAACAATTTTGTGTTTTCAAGTGAGATGATGTCAAGAACAAAAAAAAAAGTAGTTTGAGGTTATTTTTTTTTTTGTGAAACAAACAAAATAAAATAGTCAGTGTCTTTTCGTTTGTTTTTGTTGTTATAATTTTTTTTTATTTTTTAAACTTGTGAAAAGTGGAAACGAGATCCTGGCACACCGCAAGTTCCAAAATGGTATCAACCACATTTGTGGCACTCTCCGTTCAATAAAGAAACCCTAAAACCTTTTTCAGTTTTTTGAGTTTCTCATCAAATGGCCTGCCTACAAGTGTACTCCGAGGTTGAATTTTGTTTATAGAGCTTTGGAATCAAACTTTTTATGCTCCTTTTAAAGACATCGAAAGCAGATTCCAAAATGGTATCAACCACATTTGTGGCACTGTCCACTTGTAGGTAGGTTTTTATTGAATTAAAGAGAAAGCAACAAAACTTAAAAAGATAAATATTTCTCTAACTCCTAAAGGTTATTTAAATTTTATAAAATTTATTATCAGCGTCCTTAAGTACTGGCAGAGGTACACGATCATGGGCGGCAGCGTTTGGATCGGATTTCGATTTTTTTTTCGAAAAAAGCGGGTCTTTCTTCGGTTTCTTTTTCTTTGGTCTATCTGGAGCATCATGGCGTTTTCATCCTCTTCTTCAGTGAGTGGATCTGTTGTCGTCATGGTAAGGCTCTGTAAATCTACTTTTTTTTAGAGACCAAAAACCAAGCGTACTTTATTGTCCTGGCGAAGAGCCTCGCCTATTATTGCACCCGCTGTGCCATCGCACTGAGCCTTGCTGCGTGCTGTTCCTTCGTAAGTATCAATTAGGAGATACTTAGTCACAATCTGAGAGAGCATTTCCAGCTTCTTATCCTGGATGTGTCTCTTGAATAGTGAGTGGGAATCCCTTGACATTCTAATGATGAATTTGTCTTGTTCCATGGCTGCAACAAGATCGTTCTTTTCCATTTGAGGTTTCGTATAAGCAGAATGTTCTGCGAATCTACTTGTTAATAATCGTCCAGACCAGGCCCAAATTTTTCGACGAACTTGCGGTGTGCCTGGATCTCGTTTCCGCTTTTCACAAGTTTAAAATATATTTTTGTACCAATACCGGATACAACACAAAAAAAAAAAAAAAAACCAAAAGACTGACTGACAGTTTTATTTTGTTGATTTCATAAAAAAAAAATAACCTCAAACTACTTTCTTTTTGTTTCACATAGATGTCAATAATATACTGGATATACCATTCAAGTATAACAGTTTTTTTTCATTCCAATTGAAGATGACATAAGGTGGCTGAGTGGCCAATTTTGACATCTATGTGAAACAAAAAAAAAGTAGTTTGAGGTTATTTTTTTTTTGTGAAATCAACAAAGTAAAACTTTCAGTCAGTCTTTTCGTTTTTTTTTTTTTTTTTTTTGTATCCGATATCGGTACAAAAATGTATTTTAAACTTGTCAGAAGTGGAAACGAGATCCAGGCACACCGCAAGTTCGTCGAAAAATTTGGGCCTGGCCTGGACGATTATTAACAAGTGGATTTGCAGAATATTCTGCTTATACGAAACCTCAAATGGAAAAGAACGATCTTGTTGCAGCCATGGAACAAGACAAATTCATCATTAGAATGTCAAGGGATTCCCACTCACTGTTCAAGAGACACATACAGGATAAGAAGCTGGAAATGCTCTCTTAGATTTTGACTAAGTATCTCCTAATTGATACTTACGAAGGAACAGCACGCAGCAAGGCTCAGTGCGATGGCACAGCGGGTGCAATAATAGGCGAGGCTCTTCGCCAGGACAATCAAGTACGCTTGTTTTTTGGTCTCTAAAAAGAGGTAGATTTACAGAGCCTTACCATGACGACAACAGATCCACCCACTGAAGAAGAGGATGAAAACGCCATGATGCTCCAGATAGACCAAAGAAAAAGAAACCGAAGAAAGACCCGCTTTTTTCGAAAAAAAAAATCGAAATCCGATCCAAACGCTGCCGCCCATGATCGTGTACCTCTGCCAGTACTTAAGGACGCTGATAATAAATTATATAAAATTTAAATAACCTTTAGGAGTTAGAGAAATATTTATCTTTTTAAGTTTTGTTGCTTTCTCTTTAATTCAATAAAAACCTACCTACAAGTGTACTCCGAGGTTGAATTTTTTTTATAGAGCTTTGGAATCAAAACTTTGTATGCTCCTTTTAAAGACATCGAAAGCAGATTCCAAAATGGTATCAACCACATTTGTGGCACTGTCCACTTGTAGGTAGGTTTTTATTGAATTAAAGAGAAAGCAACAAAACTTAAAAAGATAAATATTTCTCTAACTCCTAAAGGTTATTTAAATTTTATATAATTTATTATCAGCGTCCTTAAGTACTGGCAGAGGTACACGATCATGGGCGGCAGCGTTTGGATCGGATTTCGATTTTTTTTTTTTTCGAAAAAAGCGGGTCTTTCTTCGGTTTCTTTTTCTTTGGTCTATCTGGAGCATCATGGCGTTTTCATCCTATTCTTCAGTGGGTAGATCTGTTGTCGTCATGGTAAGGCTCTGTAAATCTACCTCATTTTAGAGACCAAAAAACAAGCATACTTTACTGTCCTGGCTAAGAGCCTCGCCTATTATTGCACCCGCTATGCCATCGCACTGAGCCTTGCTGCGTGCTGTTCCTTCGTAAGTATCAATTAGGAGATACTTAGTCACAATCTGAGAGAGCATTTCCAGCTTCTTATCCTGGATGTGTCTCTTGAACAGTGAGTGGGAATCCCTTGACATTCTAATGATGAATTTGTCTTGTTCCATGGCTGCAACAAGATCGTTCTTTTCCATTTGAAGTTTCGTATAAGCAGAATGTTCTGCAAATCTACTTGTTAGTAATCGTCCAGACCAGGCCCAAATTTTTCGACGAACTTGCGGCTTGCGGTACCAATATCGGATACAAAACAAAAAAAAAACAAACGAAAAGACTGCCTATTTTATTTTGTTGGTTTCACAAAAAAAAAAAATAACCCCAAACTACTTTGTTTTTGTTCTTGACGCCATCTCATCTTGAAAACACAAAATTGTTATATTTGTTATATTTTGTGTATCTATTTTGACAGTTGGTGTACAAGTGGCCAGTATAACAATTCTTCAATTTGCTTCAACTATTTTGTATGGATGCGCTATCCAGTATATTATACAGATCAGTGGATCAGTGGGACACAAAATACGTTTTTGAAGACACACGAGAGATCTGTGAAAAAATAATTTATGGTACGTACTGAAACTTTTGTCAGCTGTTTTGATTTTTGATAGGTTACCTATGGTGCGTTCTTTTATGTTACTGTGCACTGATCTCTATAATACACTGGATAGCGTATTCATACAATAATGATGGCTCCATTTGAACAATTGTTATATTATGCGCCTAACCATTTTTTGTATAACAGTATACCTGTTTAACATATAAAAAACCGAAAATAACAGCGTCAATATCAAAGAAACTGAATAAATTTAGTATCTTTGGTCAATATCATGTAATTTTTGTTTCATTTCGTTTTCGCGACGTCTTTGTTGTTTTTTCTTTTGCGGTAAACTTATAAATCAATTAAGAAAATATAAAATAAAATACAAAATAAAAACTAATTTTCTGTGGAATAAAAAAAGAACATAACATATTTTCATATTTTGCACGAATTTATTACAAGGGTTAATATTTTTTTTGTTAATCACTAAAAACTTACTTTTAATTTTGTTTTTCCTCGTGAGTCACAACAAACGCCTGAATCTGAGTACGAAAATGAAAAAACTTTGCAGAATACGAAAATATATATATGAGTTAACCACAAATAATATTTACAGACAAACCTCAAATTATGCGGCTGACCACGATTTTAATCTTCAATTGGAACCACAAAAACTGTTATACATTGTAGGGAATACACTATCCAGTGTATTATAGACATCAGTGTTACTGTGGTTAACTATAGTTAACTTCGATCGTTCCTTTAATTCAGAAAAGTACTTGGAGTTAACTTTATGACGTCATAAAGTCGTTCCTAAATTCAAAGTAAAAGTATCACAAAGTAACTTTTTGTGACTTTTCCAACTCATCTACTTGATATGAGTTGAAATAGTTGATCTGTCAAACACAGCTGAAATGTAATGGTGAATCTTTTGTTGGTTGGAATAGTTTCCTTTTATTTTCTGATGCTTTTTCTTTCTGTCGGCATTTTCTTCTTTCTATTTAGTAAATTTTTCATCAAAAATTTTGTGCCATAAACAATGAAAAAAAATGCATTTATTTCTGTTCGATTTATATAAAACTGAGTGTAAAGAAATTTAATTCGGAAATAGTGCACATGTTATTTTGAATTCCTAATAATTATTTTTGCAATAAATTTAATGCAAACACATTTTTTCTTGGTTATTCATTCCAATTACAATTCGATTTTTTTTCAATCCCTTTAGTTTGACAGATTAACTATTGTTAACTCTGGTCGTTCCTAAATGAAAAAGTTACCAAGAGTAACTTTCTTAACTTGTGGCACATCAACTTTTACTTTTGACACATTAACCATATACTACGTTTATATTCAGGACCGAGAGCTCGAGTTGTATTTGTGTCGGATTTTCGACCCAGGTTTTTCGTTTACAGATTTGAGAGCTCGATATTGAGTTGAATTGAAATGGTGTCGAGATGACATATGGTGTTTCTCAAGTTAACTCCTCAACCCGGGTTTTTTAGCGCTAATTTCGACTCGACTCCGCTCCTGAAGTGCAGTCGAGTCGGTTCAAGCTCATTTCAACTGAATGCAGGTATACAAAGGGTCTACGTGAGCTTCAAGCTTGCTTAAATACCACATGGAAACGTAGTTATAGTTAACCACAGTAAACACTGATCTCTATAATACACTGGATAGTTGATTCCCTACAAAGTATAACAGCTTTTCTACTTCCAATTGAAGATGACAAGTACGAAGGCAACTCAACACTTTAGGTATGTTCAGTGAGGCAACTCAACACTTTAGGTAAGTTCAGTGAGGCTTTGGCAAAAACCAAAGTGGAATTTTTAAGAAAAAAAAGCAAAAGAAACGTCACTTGTTTGTAAATTTGATTTTTTGTAACTTAAAATAATTGTAAAAGTGAATTTAAAATATTTTAGTTGCAGTTTTATAAAAAAATTTGCATTTCATTATGTTATACAGTTATACCGTTATACAAAAAAATAGGCAACTCAACATTATAACAATTCTCAAATGGCATCAACTTTCTTGTATGGATGCGCTATCCAGTGTATTATAGAGATCAGTGACAGTAAAGTACATAAAAGAACGCACCACTATCCGGTGCGTTCGAAAATATATCAGATACTAAAGTATCTCAGACAGCCTATCTGTGTACCCCCCGAACTTGGCCAATGTAATATGTAAGTTGTCAGGCCAGTCAGATTCCCGAAAGCATGTTTTCATTTTTCATCTTATTTTTCTTGTTAATTGGAGTTTTAATATTGTTGTCGGCTATTAACAAATCCATTGGAGCAAGGAAGCTATACGTTCAATTGTTGTTAAAAATATTTGAGGTACGTATATATTTGTGTGCAATACTTATTGAAGATAATTTAGCAATCTAAAACAGGATTTTTTATCGATTGGACTTTAGATGGATAAAGTTTGGACTTAGTGTTCTGCTTTTTGTTAATTCCATTCATTATATTTTTAACTAGTTTTAACACATGTTATTAAATAAATGGCGGGCAAATGATTTCTAAATAAGTTATTTATAATTTATACATCAAAAATTAAGTCAGGATTTGTGATGATAAGCTACTGAGCTAAGTGTTCTTTGTACTTTGTCCAGGGCTCATGGCGATTTGCAACTTATCGTTCTGTTATCCAAATACCTAGGATTAAGCGAAATAATGCACAATATTGTTTGATAGATTGAAGATTTCACGTGAATAGAAAATGATTAGCAATTATCAAATGTTTATACTTTCGGTGCACTTTTCAAAGCATAAAATTATTTATGTGTACCTAAGTATCTTTTTGACGACTTTTCAGGTAAAATAAAAAAATAAATTTGATGGCACAACAGCTCATGAAGAACTAGGGCCTAGTGACTTCCAACTCTCAACCATTCCTGTGTGCGTGTCTGCAGGAATGGAGGGGACCTACAGTTTATTGCCGAATCCGAACGGCTAACGAGCGGCACTTTTATATGACAGGAGATACTCTTGGAGGATTTGTCAATTCCTCGCAAGAGGCAGTAGCCGTTTTTTCTTTTAAATAAATAGGTGGCGAGGCTGGGGATCGAACCTTAGACCTCCGGCATGACAGTCCATCGCACTAACCACGCCACGGCTACTACTTTTCAGGTACAATTTGATAATTTCCTAAAGGAAAAGTATAGTAAAAGGTAAATGAAGTTTTAAACATATTAGCGTAGTTCCTTTACTTCAAAACTGTGATTTTCTGTGCATTTGTGTGAATTCCAGTCCAACGTTCTGTCAAAGTTCATATAAAAAAAAATAAAATGGCAGTAAAATGCACATAAAATCACAGAGCTTTAAAGTAAAGGAACGAACCTAATAATTACAAAGGGCACGGTAATGCAAAGCCAAGTTCTATGCACTGCCCCTTTTTACAGGAACAACCTCGAGCGATTTCAACCCCTCTTAGGTTAGGTTAGGTTAGGTTAGCGGGGCTGTTAGCACAAGTGCTTGACACACAGACCATAAGCTGGTCCATTGGGATACCACATTAATAAAGTAGAAGTTCTTCCTACTCACTGAACCACTTAGAGCTTCTTACGAAGCTTGCGAGACGACTAATGTCTATGTTACCCAAATCGCTATTCATCATTATTATATTAGAAGTCTCCTAGATGGAGACTCTCTCTTTGAGAGAGAGCAGGGCATGTACAGAGAAGATGAGGAATGGATTCTTCCTCTTCTTCGTCCATACAACTTCTGTAGAAATCGTTCGAGTATAGCCCGAGCCTCGTCGCATGTTTGCCTGTTAGACAGTGTCCGGTTATGACACCTATTACGGAGCCGATATGTGATCTGCTAAGAGATAACAAACACTTAGGACGCTTCAAATCTAGTTTATTTATTTATTTATTTCATCTACGAGCTAAAAGCTTAACAGATTACATTATAATAAAAAGTAATAATAATAGTATAAAAAGTGAAAATAATATAAATAATAATAATAATAAGTTAGGCAACAATAACAAATATCAATTTCTTAAAAATAAATAGTATAACATATTTTTGAAATTTTCTCTAGAGAGAATCAAATCAATGTGTTCATAAACATTATTGAACTCTCTAATTGACCTTGACATTGTTTCGTTCCGACCATAGTTTGTTCTATGCCTTGGTTCAAAAAGAAGGTGTCCTTCCCTTAACGGTCGTATAGGAGCATAAACATGTACAATAGAAAGTAACAAAGGACACCTTATATGGTAACAAAGAATATCACGCACAAAAACAATATCATGAATAGATCTTCTTGACTTCAGAGCTTGTAATCCTAAGAGGCTTTGTCTGGCTTGAGAAGAAGGCCAAAAATTCTAACGCATTTTATAAAATACGTATTTCGTGAACCTATTCTGAACTTTTTGAATTCTATCGGAAAAAGATTGTTGGCAAGGGTTCCAGATGATGTCCGCATATTCAAATCATCTGCGTATATAAGGCATTTGCTAAGTCTGATGATGAAGTTAACGATGTCATTAATGAATATGATAAAAAGCAATGGGCCCAGGTGACTACCCTGAGGGACACCAGAAGTACACTTAATTGACCGTGAAGTACAACCTTGAATTTTTACTTTTTGGACTCTTCCAATTAAAAATGAAGATATCTATTTCAATAAGTTTGAGTGGATTCCAAAGGCATGGAGTTTAAGAAGCAAAATCCGATGGTTAACCGAATCAAAAGCTTTGCTGAAATCTTTTACAAGAAAGTCAAGTTTGGTTTTTACCAAACTTTCAAAAAGCTTAGGAATTGCGGATAACTTGCAAATACCTCTATAATTTTCAATGTTATTTTTTAAACCCGATTTGAAAATAGGGATTAGGAAAGAAGACTTCCATTTATCTAAGAATTCCGCAGCTGACAACGATAATTTAAATATATGAAGTAATGGCGAACAAAGGGAATTTGAACAACGTTTCAAGATTATGGCAGGGATGCCATCAACACCTGGATTTGAATTTGGTTTAAGAGAGTTAAGTGCATTTAACAAATCAGGGTATTCTATATATATAGATCCAATATCCACCTTAGGAATATTCCCTGGAGGCTGGATAAAATTGGGACTTAAGTTAGAGTACACAGACTCAAAAAACTGAACAAAGAGCTCTAAGGTATTATTAACATCTGTGGATTCATTGCTTCTTAGATTCATAGAGGATGGAATGCCAATAGATTTTCTTTTGGAGTTAATAAACGACCAGAAGCGTTTTGGATCACTCTTTAAGTCCAGCTCAATACTCAATGTATAATTTCTGTGTAAGAATTTACTAAGAACAGCAAAATCCTTACGTAATTTACAAAATTGGTTTCTGTCGCCTATATTATTTGCTTTTTTAAACTTTGCAAAGGATTTATTTTTCTAATTTTTAAGATGTGCCAATTTCTTATTGTACCATGGAGGTTTTGACACATTCTTTGTGTTCCTACGTGGCACATATAAATTAAAAGCATTTGTTAATATACATACAAAATGATTAAATGTGTTATTCAAATTCAGATTATGAAACTCCGTGTTCCAGTCAACATTATCGAGATAATTATTGAGTTCAATTAAATTTGTTTTTGAAAAATTAAATGAATTAACATAATAATTATCATTTTTTAAATAAACATAAACATGAAGCTCAATATATAATTCTTTGTGGTGAATCGAGTTATTCAATAATGAGTAAGGAACCATTTCACTTACTGTTGCCTTAAGTTCATCATGAGGGACGAATATTAGATCCAAAATTTTGAGCAAAGTATTTAACACATTATTAACTTGATATATATTTAGAGCGTACAAATGATCAATGAAAGTTATTTCAATATCTCGTTTTAGATTAGTAGGTACAAGCATATTTTCAGACACAGAATAAGACCATTTAACATCTCCCAAATTAAAATCCCCTATTACACAAATTTTTTAATTATTATTTAAATTGTTAATATAATCAATGTTAGCCAAGTGGTTTTCATAAATGTCAATATCACTCTTAGGTGGAATATAGCTTATGATTAAGTAAATAAAAATACCTGTGCCCATGTTCTGTAACTAACGCATCGATAAAAATAGTCGAGAAACGATGAGAATTGAAACGAAACTCACTTTATCGCACAATCGGGTTTCTATAACTTTGACAGGCGATAACTTTATCGACTGGAATTCGCGGAATAGAAATGCCTGGAAAATGCGATAAAATGGGTTTCTGTATCTTTGAGAATCGTTAAATTTTAATTTTAAACGTCAAAATTTATCACTTGCAAAATAGTAGGTGATAACTAAATCATTGGGGTGACTAAAGCTGTTTTTAGTTTAAACTAAGTCCTTTCAGTGATTTTTGGAAACCATTTCCAATTCGACCAAAGATCCAAAAAAAAATCTATACAAAAATAATTTCGGCATTTGCTTGAAAATCCGAAAAATGCCGAAATTACTTTTATATGAATTGTTTTTTTTGATCTTTGGTCGAATTGAAAACGGTTTGCCAAAATCGCAAATAGGACTTAAATAAGGCTAAAAACCACTTCAATCAATTCAATGAAGTAAGTAGTTCTGAAATTAGATCATTTTTTACATAACACTTACAAGAATTTCAAGAGAAATTCATAAGAAATACTCGTAAGAGTTACGTAAAAAGTGCTCTAATTTCAAAACTACTTACTTCATTGAATTGATTGAAGTGGTTTTTAGTCTTAATTAAGTCCTATTTGCGATTCTAGTAAACCGTTTTCAATTTGACCAAAGATTGGACAAAAAAAATCCATACAAAAGTAATTTCGGCATTTTTAGATTTTGAAGCCAATGTAAAATTACTTTTGTATAGATTTTTTTTATATGATTTTTTATCTATCAAATTGAAAACGGTTTACTAAAATCGCAAACTAGACTTAAGTAAAACTAAAAACCACTTCAATGAAGTAAGTAGTTCTGAAATCAGATAATTTTTTACGTAACACTTACAAGAATTTCAAGAGAAATTCATAAGAAATACTCGTAAGTGTTACGTAAAAATTGCTCTAATTTCAAAACTACTTACTTCATTGAATTGATTGAAGTGGTTTTTAGTCTTAATTAAGTCCTATTTGCGACTCTAGTAAACCGTTTTCAATTTGACCAAAGATTGGAAAAAAATCCATACAAAAGTAATTTCGGCACTTTTCGATTTTGAAGCCAATATCGAAATTACTTTTGTATAGATTTTTTTTTTATCTTTGGTCAAATTGAAAACGGTTTACCAAAATCGCAAATAGGACTTAATTAAGACTAAAAACCACTTCAATCAATTCAATGAAGTAAGTAGTTTTGAAATTAGAGCCAATTTTACGTAACACTTACGAGTATTTCTTATGAATTTCTCTTGAAATTCTTGTAAGTGTTACTTAAAAAATGATCTAATTTCAGAACTACTTACTTCATTGAATTCATTGAAGTGGTTTTTAGTTTTACTTAAGTGGTTTTTAGTTTTACTTAAGTCTGCGATTTTAGTAAACCGTTTTCAATATGACCAAAGATAAAACAAAAATATATACAAAAGTAATTTCGACATTGGCTTCAAAATCGAAAAATGCCGAAATTACTTTTGTATGGATTTTTTTTGATATCTTCAGTCGAATTGGAAACGGTTTCCAAAATTCACAAAGAGGACGTCAATAAAACTAAAAACCACTTCAATCACCCCAATGAGGCAAGTAGTTTTTAAATGAGGCCATTTTTTAGGCAACACGTACAAGAATTTCGTTTGAATTTCTCTTGAAATTCTTGAAAGTGTTGCCTAAAAAATGGCCTCATTTTAAAACTACTTGCTTCATTTGGGTGATTGAAGTGGTTTTTAGTTTAAATGACGTCCTCTTTGTGAATTTTGGAAACCGTTTCCAATTCGACTGAAGATATCAAAAAAAATCCATACAAAAGTAATTTCGGCATTTTTCGATTGTCAAGCAAATGCCGAAATTACTTTTGTATGAATTTTTTTTTTGGATCTTTGGTCGAATTGTTACGGTTTCCAAAAATCACAAAAAGGGCTTAATTAAAACTAAAAACCGCTTTAATTACCCAAATTAAGCAAGTACTTTTTAAAATGATCCCATTTTTTAGGTAACACTTACAAGAATTTCGTATGAATTTCTCTTGAAATTCTTGTGTTACCTAAAAAATTGTCTGATTTTAAAAGTACTTGCTTGATTGGGTTGGTTGAAGTGGTTTAAAATAAGTCCTTTTTGTGATTTTTGGAAACCGTTTCCAATTCAACTAAAGATAACAAAAAATATCCATACAAAAGTATTTTCGGCATTTTTCTATTTTCAAGCCAATGCAGAAATTACCTTTGTATAGATTTTTGTGGTATCTTTAGTCTAATTGGAAACAGTTTCCAAAAATTACAAATAGGACTTAATCATGTTTCTTTAAAATAATAGGGTTCTCACTTACAGACTCGGAACTAGACTCTCCACTGGGTATGGACATGTCGAGAAAAACCAAATGGAGGCATTTAAATACATATTCTATTAATTGGACGGTTACTGTGGACATCGTTCATTACCAGTGGAGGTAGTATCTTATTGTGCAAAATACAAATTAAGTCACAAATAACGGGTTGATAATTCATATTTTGCTTTGAAACAGGTCCAACTATTGGTGGTCCACTCACTGGATCTTGTTGCAATGGGTGAATCATAGAAGGTTGGGATTGAGTTGTTTGAATGATCCCAGTAGAAAACACGTACATCTTTTTCGATGACATATTTTGGCAGAGGTCATTGTTCTGTAGAACACTGACTGCAAAAGATTTGTCCACAATTTCTACAATGATGTTTACGTTGTGTACATGAAAATTCAACGCGACAACGATGGCAAACTTTTCCATCGGCCCAACATGGATCAGTAGTAAATATTACATCGGCTTCTTTTAGTTTATGGAATGTATGGCTTTTGGCTTTAAGAATCTTTATATTATCCTTGATTGACTGATAATTTTCAGATGTACTCAATTCATAAGCCCACGTCTTTAAAAGGTCCATCATTTTCTGACGAACATTCTCATGGGGCGTTCAAGAAAAGTGCTACACATTTCGCAGTTCTCCTTCGTAAAAACTTCTTCGTGAATAGGCTGTCCGAAACATCTTATTTTCGTGTATTTTGTTGAAAATTTTCACAAAAAAAAAGAACTGTTGTAACTGTTGGAGCTGATGTTCGTGAGGTTATATGGTTCAGTGGTGAAGGGTCTCATAGAATCGAAAGATTTTTTGTGAATAATCCGCCAATTGAGGGCGACGATGAATTGGGCAATCTTGAACTTGCAATTCACAATTAATAAAACAATAAAATAATCAAATAAAATAAACAAATAGAATAAACAAAACTTACAAAAATCCCTTTCCTTCGTTTGTTTTGTTTTTAAATGTCAATATGACAGTTCATCTTATCGCCTTCCAATGAAAATTCCAGTCGAAAGTTGAAGTTATCGCATCGAGTTACAGAAACCAAATTTTTTCCAGAGGTGATAAGAGAGGAATGAATCGTTTCATTTTTTAACGTTGTTGTTGTTGTTGTTGTTGTTGTTGTTGTTATTGTTGTTGGTGGTGTTGTTGTTGTTGTTGTTGTTGTTGTTGTTGTTGTTGTTGTTGTTGTTGTTGTTGTTGTTGTTGTTGTTGTTGTTGTTGTTGTTGTTGTTGTTGTTGTTGTTGTTGTTGTTGTTGTTGTTGTTGTTGTTGTTGTTGTTGTTGTTGTTGTTGTTGTTGTTGTTGTTGTTGTTGTTGTTGTTGTTGTTGTTGTTGTTGTTGTTGTTGTTGTTGTTGTTGTTGTTGTTGTTGTTGTTGTTGTTGTTGTTGTTGTTGTTGTTGTTGTTGTTGTTGTTGTTGTTGTTGTTGTTGTTGTTGTTGTTGTTGTTGTTGTTGTTGTTGTTGTTGTTGTTGTTGTTGTTGTTGTTGTTGTTGTTGTTGTTGTTGTTGTTGTTGTTGTTGTTGTTGTTGTTGTTGTTGTTGTTGTTGTTGTTGTTGTTGTTGTTGTTGTTGTTGTTGTTGTTGTTGTTGTTGTTGTTGTTGTTGTTGTTGTTGTTGTTGTTGTTGTTGTTGTTGTTGTTGTTGTTGTTGTTGTTGTTGTTGTTGTTGTTGTTGTTGTTGTTGTTGTTGTTGTTGTTGTTGTTGTTGTTGTTGTTGTTGTTGTTGTTGTTGTTGTTGTTGTTGTTGTTGTTGTTGTTGTTGTTGTTGTTGTTGTTGTTGTTGTTGTTGTTGTTGTTGTTGTTGTTGTTGTTGTTGTTGTTGTTGTTGTTGTTGTTGTTGTTGTTGTTGTTGTTGTTGTTGTTGTTGTTGTTGTTGTTGTTGTTGTTGTTGTTGTTGTTGTTGTTGTTGTTGTTGTTGTTGTTGTTGTTGTTGTTGTTGTTGTTGTTGTTGTTGTTGTTGTTGTTGTTGTTGTTGTTGTTGTTGTTGTTGTTGTTGTTGTTGTTGTTGTTGTTGTTGTTGTTGTTGTTGTTGTTGTTGTTGTTGTTGTTGTTGTTGTTGTTGTTGTTGTTGTTGTTGTTGTTGTTGTTGTTGTTGTTGTTGTTGTTGTTGTTGTTGTTGTTGTTGTTGTTGTTGTTGTTGTTGTTGTTGTTGTTGTTGTTGTTGTTGTTGTTGTTGTTGTTGTTGTTGTTGTTGTTGTTGTTGTTGTTGTTGTTGTTGTTGTTGTTGTTGTTGTTGTTGTTGTTGTTGTTGTTGTTGTTGTTGTTGTTGTTGTTGTTGTTGTTGTTGTTGTTGTTGTTGTTGTTGTTGTTGTTGTTGTTGTTGTTGTTGTTGTTGTTGTTGTTGTTGTTGTTGTTGTTGTTGTTGTTGTTGTTGTTGTTGTTGTTGTTGTTGTTGTTGTTGTTGTTGTTGTTGTTGTTGTTGTTGTTGTTGTTGTTGTTGTTGTTGTTGTTGTTGTTGTTGTTGTTGTTGTTGTTGTTGTTGTTGTTGTTGTTGTTGTTGTTGTTGTTGTTGTTGTTGTTGTTGTTGTTGTTGTTGTTGTTGTTGTTGTTGTTGTTGTTGTTGTTGTTGTTGTTGTTGTTGTTGTTGTTGTTGTTGTTGTTGTTGTTGTTGTTGTTGTTGTTGTTGTTGTTGTTGTTGGAGTTGTTGTTGTTGTTGTTGTTGTTGGAGTTGTTGTTGTTGTTGTTGGAGTTGTTGTTGTTGGAGTTGTTGTTGTTGGAGTTGTTGTTGTTGGAGTTGTGTTGTTGTTGTTGTTGTTGTTGTTGTTGTTGGAGTTGTTGTTGTTGTTGTTGTTGTTGTTGGAGTTGTTGTTGTTGTTGTTGTTGTTGTTGTTGGAGTTGTTGTTGTTGTTGTTGGAGTTGTTGTTGTTGTTGTTGTTGTTGTTGTTGTTGTTGTTGGAGTTGTTGTTGTTGTTGGAGTTGTTGTTGTTGGAGTTGTTGTTGTTGGAGTTGTTGTTGTTGGAGTTGTTGTTGTTGTTGTTGGAGTTGTTGTTGTTGTTGTTGTTGGAGTTGTTGTTTTGGTTTTTGTTGTTGTTGGAGTTGTTGTTGTTGGAGTTGTTGTTTTGGTTTTTGTTGTTGTTGTTGGTGTGATTGGTGGTGTAATTGTTGTTTTCGGTGCTGGTGTTGTTGTCGAAGATGATGAGGTTGTTGTTGTAGGTTATGTTTCAGTTTATGAAGTTGTTGAAGTTGGTGATGGTGATATTGCTGTTTATTAAGTTGCTGTTGATTTTGATCTTGCTGTTGGTTAAATTTTTGTTCATATTGTTGTTTTACATTTGAATTCAGGAGGTATTGTAGTGATCTGTTTAGTGTTAGTTGTTATTGATAACTTTCTTTATCTAAGTTATCGACAGGTTCATCTCTAGTTTTTGTGACCGATTTCATCATCACATATTTCATCAAGAGGAATGAAGATGACGACGAAGAATTTGATTTAGCTGGTGCTTTATTAAATTTTTTGATTGCGCCGGTAGATGGACTCATTGGTTTTTTAAGCTCAGATTCATTCCTAGCATCCTCATCCGATAACCTTCTTTTGTTAAGATTTGACAGTAATTGTATCTTATCAAGTTCCACATTCGAAAGCGCTTTTCCATCGACGATAAGAGTATTATTCTTTACCATTATTTTTGATCTGTTGTTTTGGAATTTCAAAGCTCTTGACTTTTCCATTCAAATTTTCTTTTTATCTAAAATTTCTTTGGGGAGGTCATCAAAGAGAGAAAGCTTCCAATGGTTATTGGTGTTGTAATCTTTTAGTTTAGATTTCACTTCCATGACTTGCATTTTTCTTCTATAACTCAAAAATCCTATTTTAATTGGACGCATATTATTTACATTTTGAGTACCCAGACGGTAAATAAAGTCGATTTCTAGTCTCATAGGTGTACGCCCTAGGCTAAAAAATGGGCCACCTCCTTTGGCATGGACGGTGGTAATGGGACTCTTTAAAAACTGAGAGAGTTCCTCATCGATCCGATGACCACAAGGTCAATTATAAGGGGCCCAAGGGTCTAAAAATGAGTTTTTTGCAAATATCTCAAAAACGGTTTGTGCTAGAAAAAAATTTTGTTCTTCAATCTTGTAGCAGGCAATTTCCTATAAAAAGTTACAGCAAATGAAAAATTAAAGAATCTCTCAAGAGGGACCAAATGTCATGAAAATGTGAGTTTTTTTTTCAAATACATATCTCAAAAACAGTTTCTGTTAGAGAAAAAATTAATTTCCCAATCACTTTTTTCGTAACATTAACTGGTAAAAAGTTACAGCAAATCGAATAGTCAAAAAATGTCTAAAAAAAGGTGCAAAAAGTAGTGAAAGTGGAAGTTTTTGGCAAATATCTCAAAAACGGGTTGTCATAAAAAAATTTTGTTCATCTATCTTGTAGCTCATGTAGTTTCCAACAAAAATACATTTTCACTTTTTTCGTTGCATTTAGAGTTAGAAGGCTATATACGAAGATTTTTTTTAATAATACAAATTCTGTATACTACTGAAATAAATCAGCCAAGTACAAGAGTTAGCACTATTTAATTGGACTTGTTGCATTATTGATTCAAAATAGCTTTTAACGGCCTATAAGGGCTATTCACATGAGAGCGACCAACGACCGACGAATGAACAAAAAAATGGAATTTAAAACAATTTATAAACCTAAATTCTCCACAAATACTGAACAAAATCGTAGGAATATGGTTTATTATAGTATTTAGATACTAAAATCTGCTTTTTAATTGCTAAAACAAGATAAATTGGAGAAAACAAATTGGTCGTCGCGAATTCCAATCTGATTGTTACGAATTGTTAAACTCTATTCGCGTTCTAATACGATCCACACTTCAACGAACAAATTGTTCGCGCGCGACTAACCTCAAAATCACTTTTGTTTATGTTTTCTTGGTGGTGATTCGCGACGAATAAGAAAAGCCATGTGAAAGAAATGTCAAAATGGACGAATATTCGTTCATTCGTTGGTCGCTCTCATGTGAATAGTCCTTTAGTCCATACAAATTGGCGTTTCGTCCCGACGATTTCACTTGGACTCATCAGTTGACTAGTGAGGGCCTTGTCAATACGCAATTTGTATCAAGTTCAGTTCCTCTTACATAGATTTCATGATGAATACCTAGTGTGAACTATATCCAACCACATTAGAATTCCTAATCATTAAAGCTGAAAGTTTTTTTGTGCCCGTGGCCTGGCAATGTTTATATACGAAGATTATTTTAATAATACAAATTTCATGATGAATATCTAGTTTGAACTATATCCAACCAGATTAGTATTCCTAATCATTAAAGCTGGAAGTTTTTTTGTGCCCGTGGAAATGTTTATAAACGAAGATTTTTTTAATAATACAAATTCTATATACTACTGAAGTAAATCATTGAAACAATTTTATTTAAAAAGAAGATAAAAGAAGAGATTTCTGACTTTACAAAAAGGTATAGCATAAATCATTGTATGTTTATTGGTGTATATTTCTTAAAATTAAAGACTTTTAGCCTGTGCAGTTTAAAAAAAAACGACACATTTAACATCATAGGACCGTTATAAGAAGTTTACGAAGTTTACCATCTTCGTTTAACACACGAATTCGAGTTTATGATTTGTTGGAAAAGATTTTCCATACAAATTTTGACGGTTCGTTTAAGACGTCTTGAACTTAAAGACGTTTACGATGGTTTTAAGACGTTAGATGAATACCCTTATTATTTTATGTGTACACAATATACAACGCATGTAAAAATTTTCTGTGACGCCTAGCAGGCAACTTCTACTTTTTCGGGCTGCAAAAAAAGCATATTGAACGTCCGGGTGCGTTCACACGAGAACTTTTAATCCCTCTCATAGTAAGGGCGGAATAAATTTAGAAATTCGTATTACCTTCAGGGAATGGTTATTATATAAACCATGTAGCCTACGAAACACCGAACAAAAATAATATTTTTTTTTCGCGTCACTTTATATTCGAAATAATTTCATCAAATTCAAAATATTTTTTTTCGATGCGCTGGTCAAATACCACTTCCAAACGACATCTTAAATACCATTCACATATCGAACATATGCAAAAATATGTAGCTATACGTTTTTAAGAAGATTACACAATTCTGAGAGTCGCAGTTCAATATGTCGCAGTTTTCGAACTGCACAAGTTAAAGGTCTTTAATTTTAAGAAATACCAACACTTATATGCTTAGCACACCAAAAAGCATACGATGATTTTTGCCAAATAACTCAAAAATTAATATGTCTTTAAAGCAATTTGCTCATACAATTAAACAATTTTTTTTTGTTATTTATTTTTTACATCTTCAAACTGCAGATTAAACAAATTACTTAAATGAAAATTAAAGAAATATATTTTAGACTCCGACAATTACTAAACAGCTCATTGGCTTAAACAGCCTGTCACAGAAAAGTGCCGCTCACCTTAGCCGTTTGGATTCGGCAATAAACCTTAGGTCCCCTCCATTCCTGCAAACACGCTCACAGGAATGTCTGCGAGTTGTAAGTCACTAGGACCTGGTTCTTCATGAGCCGTTGTGCCACCAAATTTAATTTAACTTTTGATTGGTTTACCACATCTTTTAGCACATTTACGCAAGCAGTTTTTATGTGCGTTCATGAAACTTCTATGTTAAACTTTACGATTTTACGACGTCTTAAAGTTTCCGGCGTTGCATGAATACCCTTAATAATTTTAACACTCGACATATGGTAACTTTGTTCCCGACCTTTTTGGGCAGTTTTGGGCAATCTGTCAAATTTTAAGGAGTAGGGATGAAATTTTCTCAGAGAGAAGAATTGAAACTGTCATTTTTTGACAGAACTCAAACTTGGAAGAGGAAATGTTTTTCTCTCTCGTTAGCGCTCTCTTTTGCCCAAAACTGCCGAATTTATGAAGTATGTAACAGGATTTGGGCAACAATTGTTGACAATTTTTGACAATTGGCAGGTCTGGAACAGTGGTTGTGTAATCAACACAAAAATATGTAATATTTTATATGTAATCATATTTCACCACTTTGTCTTTTGTTATTTTCAATTTTCTCAAAAGACTTTTAGTGTTTGATTAAAAATTGATATAGGCATTGAATATCAAACACAAAAAAAGTACTTAGTAACGTAAAATTTTGAACAAAAACTAATTTTTTTTTTTCAAAAGTTTAAGTTTGAAATTAATTTTTGAAAAACTTCATTAAAACAACTTTATTTAAAAAGAAGATAAAAGAAGAGATTTATGACTTTACAAAAAGGTATATCATGGCATTGTAGCGGTTTCCGTTGTGTTTTAATAATTTTCTTTCTGTTTTAAGTCAATTTTTTTAGAATAGAAAATTACCCCTCCCGTTATTTTTAACTTTTTTAAAAATTGAACACAATTTTTTTTTTTTTTTTTTTTCAAAATTTTAAGTTTTTTATTTTTATTTTATATTTTTAAAAAATATTATCTCCAATAATTTTAATTAAAAATAAAATTGTAAGTGCTGCCGTTGTTTTTTAATGATTTTTTTTTTCTATATCAAGGGGAAATTGACCCCCCTCCGATACGATTTTTTTCTTGTCTCGACATAACCTACACGCTGTAGCTTTTTGTCACACCTTAGGTGAATCACCCTGGTATAATAATTATACATTATATATGTATTATTACAGTATTGTCTCGCTGATCCGAATTAATTACTGCAAGGGGGTATTCGGATTATCAAATTATTTGGATTAATGAGTACAAGACGGAAAAAGAAAAACGTTAGTTATTTAACAAAAAAAAATCCATATTTACTGCCTTTTAAAAACTAAAAATGCAAAATTGCATTGCAAACTTAAAACAAATTCATGTACTATGTACTCAAATATTTTAATTTGTGTATGTACTGTTTTGATAGCGAAATCAGTTCTGCAAATTTGGAACATGAAGTAGTAATATAAACGAAATTACTGTAGAACTACCCTGTGAAAGTCAGCGTTTTTAAAGTTTGAATTCGGATTATAGCGTACACAAATTGAGGTAGGTTGGGATTGTAAAGAACATAATGGAACAAAATAAATGTTCGGATTAGCGCGATATTCGAATTAAAGGTGGTTCCGACTAGCGAGACAATACTGTAATTGTATGTACTTATAATACACTCAATCTTGGCTGAAAATGGCATGCGCTGAAATTTTTAAAAATGCTGTAATCCATCCAAAATAAATTTATTTTTATTTATTTTACTAAATATAAAATACATTGAAATTTCGTGAAGTAAATTACGCGTTGATTTGTTAGATATTATTATTTTGTTCATTTTTAAAATGAAAATATAACAAACTTCTATTTTTTTAAATTTTAGTTTGGTCGAGCAAACATTGAATCTTCTCAGAGAAATGACAAGATCCACGCTACAAAATCAAAAGGAACAGATGAACAAAAACCTGAAAGCGCTTTTGAAGAACAGAATGTCGGTGTAACCCGCAATGGAAACAGTGTTATTAGCCGGGACAACGTTCTGCAGCCTGTTACAGATAAAGAGTCATTTTTAAACATTCAACTAGAACCTAAAAACGTAAACAATAAAACATTAAAATAACTTTAGTAATAATGTACATATACCTTTCTAATTTAATTGTTTGTTTTTTTCTTAGGTACAAGTTTCATTCCAACTACAAAAGTGCTTAACTTATGTTAAGGCAGGAGTCGAGGCTATTATTGAGGATCAAGTAACATCTCGATTTGAAGCCGAAGAGTTGAAAAATTGGAACCTACTTACACGAACTAATCGTCGTTATGAATTTATTTCATGGAAATTGACTATAATTTGGATGATTGGATTTTTTGTGCGATATGTTATTCTAATGCCTCTAAGAGTAATTGTTTGCTTTATTGGAGTAAGTTTGAAATATCTTTTTTCAATTTTTAAATTCTTTTAATATAATTTTCAATTTTTATAACCAAGGTTTTATTAGCTATTGTAACGAATTGTTTAGCCGCGTTAATACCGTTTCATTTTATTCGCCAACCAGTAGCGAGCCTTTGTTATAAATTAACTTTTCGAATTTTCGCGCGATCTTTATCAACTGTGATAACCGTACACAATGAACAGTATAAACCAAAAAGAGCAGGGTTTTGTGTTGCAAATCACACTTCGCCAATTGACATTGCAGTTCTATCTACAGATTGCACGTTTTCTTTGGTGAGAAGCAAACATCGAAAAATGTTAATCGGGATTCGTTACATGCCTTTGTTGAACATTAATGCATTTTTGTTTTGTTTTGCTTTATTTTTGTTTTTGTTAAAACTAAGAAAAGTTTTTTTTTTTTTTAACAATTTCGTATCTGCTTCCATATTGAACAATAAACATGTTAGGTTATTTGGCTCACAGTGTGTACGTCTGTTGTTGGATGTTTACCTGAAGGTGACAAAAAGCGAGCAATAGTTCATGATGTGCTTGGGCATTGCTTTTCTTTATTATCGAGCGCAATATCCGCTGTTGTTTACTATCACAACATTGAAAATCGTCCAAGTAGTGGAATATGCGTTGCGAATCATACAAGCCCCATTGATGTACTTGTCCTAATGTGTGATACAACATATTCTCTGGTACGTAATTTATTAGGACGAGAATGGAGAAATGCCAATTTATAATAGTTATAACAGTTTATCGGCATTACAAGTGGATTAACATTATTAATTTTATAAAAAAAATTCTGTTATGACTTGGCATTTCTTTAATCACTTCCCATTTATAATCAGCATCTTAAAATTATGCATTACTATAGATTTCATAATGTAGATTATTTTTTTATATTAAAATAAATTTGGTTTTCGGTTTGCAAATTTAAAATGTAAAATATTTTCATAATTCTGTTACCGACAAATTATATGTGTAATTTAGGCATTTTATAGAATGCCAGTTTTTAGACGCAATGTATTAAATGTGTCATATTATTGTAACTATTCCATACTTTACTTAAATGTATTCTCTGAAATACCAAGGCATTCTATAAAATACCGTTAAGGTTCAGTGAGAGTATAAAAAGGAAAACAAATTAATGAAATATTGAAAATAAAAATTATTAAATTTTTTTTTTAATAGTCAATCGATAATGTATGACCACAAAATGTAAAAATTCTAGAATTTAGCGTTAAAATTTATAGCCCGGGAGCCCGCGACAGATTTTGGTGACCAATCGAACCAAAGCTAATTTTTTGTCATATGGTTATTTTGATGTTATAATGAAGCCTAGTGCAAGTCAGCTGGGGTACCATGGGTGGGTACGGCTACAGCAGCCCCCCAAACATGTAAAAAAAAAGTTGGTCAATGATTTCACCAAAGCTGAAACTTGATGGTATGATAGTTCAAACATTATATAATACAAAAAAGTGGGTGGAAAAACAGCTGACGTAGTCAAACATGCACCTATAGGTGCATGTTTCACTACGCCAGCTGACGGTCTTTCCACCCACATACAGCCAGCTGACTATATTTTTTGTATTATATAATGTGTCAACTATCATACCACCAAGTTTCAGCTTTGGTGAAATCATTGACCAACTTATTTTTTTTTTACATGTTTGGGGGGCTCTGTAGCCACACCCACCACTACCTAGCCAGCTGACTTGCACTAGGCTGCATTAAAACATCAACATAAACATATGACAAAAAATTTGCTTTGGTTCGATCATTGACCGAAGTCTGTCGCGGACTCCCGGACTATTATAATTTTTCAACAACTTTGGCAAAAGTGTGAAATGGTGTATTTTCATAATTCGATCACAATTAATTTGTTTCGGCATTGGTGCCTGCCTGGCAATGAAGTTGCGTCAGGGAGAGAGAGTACCCAAAGAGAGAGGCCAATTCTTTCGAACCCGAAGTTCTGTTGTCCAAGAAAACAAACCATTACTAATAGTCTGGAATGACTTATGAAAACAAAACATTTTTCTTCCCATCGGATTGTGAAATCTTCGGAAAATCATTTTCATTAATAATGTTTACTATCCACATTGCTGGAAATTTTATACAGGGTGCTTCACCTAAGGTGTGACAAAAGCTAGAGCGTGTAGGTTGATAAGATAGGAAAAAATCGTATGGGAGAGGGGTCTATTTTCCCCCGTTTAACCGGGAGGGGTAATTTTCTAAAAAATTGCCTTAAAACTAAAAAAAAATTAAAAAGAACGGTTACACTTACAATGCCACATATACCTTATCGTAAAGCCAGGAATCCCTTCTTTTATTTTATTTCCAAATAAATCTGTTTTAGAAAATAGTTTTTGAAATATTAACTTCAACCTGTTTTTTTTTCAAAATTGTACGTGTTTTAGTGATAACTTTGTTTTAAAAATTCAATGCTGTTATTAGTTTTAAGTCAAAAACAGAAAACCGGATGCTAAAATGTCTTTTCGTTTTTGAGAAAATTAAAAATAACGGGAGGGACAATTTTCTAAAAGAATTGACTTTATAAAGAAAAAAACATTGTTAATGAACAACTGTAACCTTCACAACGGTATGCTATATTTTTTTGTTAAACCAGAAATCTCTGTTTTTATTTTGCTTTTGAATTGTTTGTTGTTAAATTGTTGTTTTTGTGAACAGTTTTTTAAAAATTAATTTTCAAACTCAAATTTTTGAAGAAAAAACATAAAAAAGTCAAATATTGAAAACAAAAATATTACTTAATAACGTAAAACTTTGAACAAAATTAGTTTGAATACAATTTTGAATTTTTTGAAAAATTTTAGTTTGAAAATTAATATGTATTTCAAAAACTATTCCCTAAAACAGATTAATTTGGAAATAAAAGAAGAGATTTCTGGATCTACAAAATGGTAAAGCATGGCATTGTAAGTGTATCCGTTTTAACAATTTTCTCTGGGATTTAAGTTATTTTTTTTTTTTTTTGAAAATTGCCCCTTCTAGCTACACGGTGAAATAGACCCCGCCTTCCATCCCATACGATTATTTGCTTATCTCGACCCAACCTACACGCTCTAGCTTTTTGTCACACCTAAGGTGTAGTAGCCCGTGGCGTAATGGTTAATGCGTTGGACTGTTATGCCAGAGGTCTGGCTATGCGAAAAATCGCCCAAAACCTGAAAATCGGAAATCGCCCAAAATTATTCTTGGGCGATTCTTCATTTTACACTATTTGGGTGATTTTTCATAATGAAAGATCGCCCAAAAATTTTAATTGCAAAATCGCCCAAAACAATTATTTTTTTTAATGAAAAATCACCCAAAATATTTTTGGCAAAAAAATGTAAATGAAGAATCACCCAAAACATTTGGGCGAACATGAAAAATGCAAGAAAGCTCAAAAACATATTTTCAAAAACACCAAAAAAATAATGAAAAATCGCCCAAAAATGAAAACAGAAAAAAATGTATTTTGATGTATAATAAATAAAAAAATCTATAAAAAATATCGCGGTCACGTCACGAAACGCCCGCGCCGTATGCGCTGCCCCGACTGCGCTGCACCCAACCATACACCACCCCACCCTCCCGCCGCTGCCGCCGCCACCACTGCGGTCAAAATTTTGTTTTATAAAATTAGTAAAATCATTATCATTACAAATCGCGACACCATGACTGTTCTAAAAAAAAACATTAGGTTCTAGAATTATGTCTCTTTAGACCTATCGTATCTCAATAGACATTATGAATTATGTCAACAAATCGAAATCTTTTAAAATCACTCACCAGGTTGAAATGTCATGAAGCAGGGCTCACAATTTTTAATAATACAATAACAACTTCTTAAATACTTTTAATTAATTTGAATAATTATTACTTCCCTACGGCTCGTTTGAAAGTAGAAAGAACATCAAAATTATGTGTGGAGAATTTTTTATTTTGGTCGATTTTTCATTATGAAAAATCACTAAAAAACAAAAATGAAAAATCGCCCAAAAATAAATGAAGAGTCGCCCAAATCGGTTTTTGGTTGATATTTCATTTTTAGATTTGGGCGATCTTATTTACAAAAAAAAAAAAAAAAAAGAAATTGGGCGATTATTCATTTTAATTTTTGGGCGATCTTGCATTAATTTTTTGGGTCTTCTTTCATTATGCAAGTTCGCCCAATAATTTTGGGCGATTTCAGATTTTTGGGTTTTGGGCGATTTTTCGCATAGCCGAAAAATCCTCCAAGAGTGTCTCTTGTCATAGAAAAGTGCCGCTCACCTTAGCCGTTCGGATTCGGCAATAAACTGTGGGTCCCCTCCATTCCTGCAGACACGCACACAGAAATGGTTGAGAGTTGTAAGTCGCTAGGCCCTGGTTCTTCATGAGCCGTTTGTGCCACCAAATTTATTTATTTTAAGGTGAATCACCTCGTATAATGGTTAGGTAAAGTAAAGTATGAAATAAATATTATTTTATCAATTGCGTGAATGGTACTCATTCTATAAAATGCCTGGAAATTCTGTAGATTTTCTGATTTAATTCATTGCCGGTAACATGTCCATAAATATGCTTAAGTTATTATAGGCGTGTTTTTTTTCTAATTAATATCAGCTTGGACAAAAAGTTAATTAAAAAAATATAGCGTATAATTTATCAAGGATTATGTCATTGAGCGGTTTAAAAATGGATATTATGTTCTTAACTTGAATACATTATTTACCCAGGGTAAGGAAATGTAAAGAAAATAAGTCTCGATAAACAACCAGGCTAACAATAAACTGTAAAGTTTAGTTTCTATGGAATTTATTTTGCTTCAAATTAAATAGAAAACAATAATTATTGAACTATTTTTTAAGACTATATAAATTAAGAAGAAAAAAAATACGCCTAATTTTACTATAATTTGGTGTGTGACTGATTCTTTTTGTTTTTGTATTTGCTTTTGGGATATTAAAATCTGTAACTACTGTATTGTCTGCTCCATCTATCATTAGTTTTTTATGTCAGAAAAACTTTTTTGACGTTTTTACATTTTATTTTAAATTTTTATGACAGAAATAGTTTTAAAGTACAATTTTTATTTCATTGTTAGGTTTTAAACCCGATTATTATTTAAAGATATTACTATTGTAAATTAGCTCAACCCGACCTTTCGGGTAGGGCATTCCTTATCCTTCCCACTAGTTACTTGTAACCCAGGTTGTATTTAAAAGACCTAAGTATAATAAATCAAATATTTAAACATTTTTTTCGTTTTAGAATGTACATAAATTAATTGAGTCTGATCCATTACTTTGAATCCTCCTCAGAACAATGTTTCTTTTATTGAGATTATTCGTAGAAACCACCTTAAAAATATTTAAATAAATCTACCGAAATAAATATTGTACAGTTATAATGAAAAAGATGTTAATTGGATAATAATTTGGAATGATGGAATAATTAAGTTTATAACAAAATACCTCCACTGAATTCCGTCTTCTAGTCAGCTCGTATACGATCCTAAACTTCTAAGCCCGACAGCAAAGTCAATGGCCTAACTATAGCCTTGAAAAATCCATGTCCTCAACATGCCACGGATCAACATGCATACAGGAAAGCAAAATTAGTTTTATATACATTGGTGCGAACCTCTCCATAAACATAAACAGCCTTATTTATTAACTCGTTTTAGAGACGAAGTAAGGTTACTCCGACTTTACGACGCCTCTATTCCTAATACACGCGAAATAGGGGCGGAGTAAGCTAAAACTGGTACAAAGGAGGAATAAAGCTAGAGTAAAGCCGTTTTAGTATTATCTAAATGTCATTTTGACATCGTGTGAAATTTACAAAAAGGTGTGCAAATGAAATCCCAATTTTCAGACCGTTTTCTTTTGCTTATGTAGGTTAGGTACTTACTTACTTTACTTTGGATGGCGCTCACAGCCCAGGATGTACTACAGCCTCAACCAACAAGCCCCTCCAGCCAGCTCGGTCCCTGGCTAGCTGCCTCCAGTTACGCACTCCAAGTTGGTTGAGGTCGTTATCCACTTGTGTGCGCCACCTAAGGTGGGGTCTTCCTCTGCTGCGCAGACCGTCAGGGGTAGATTCGAAGACTCGTCGGGCTGGTGCGTGGGTGTCCATACGCTCCACGTGTCCCAGCCATCTCAGCCGCTGTATTTTAAGCTTCTTGACCAGGTCGACGTCGCTGCAAAGCCCGTAAAGCTCGTTGTTGAATCTTCTCCTCCATACTCCACCGATACAGACTGGATCCAAAATCACCCGAAGAAACTTCCTTTCAAAGCACCCAAGTAGATTCTCATCCGTTTTTGTCAGAGTCCAAGCTCCTGCCCCATACAGCAGGACCGGAATGATATAGGTCTTATATAAGGTCTCCTTGGTTCTCTGAGAGAGGGCTTTATTACTCAAATGCCTTCTTAGCCCGAAGAAACAGCGATTGGCAAGAGTAATTCTTCGTTTGATCTCTGCGCTGATGTCATTTTGCGATGTTATAGTGGAGCCCAGGTAGACAAAGTCCTTGACGACTTCAAAGTTGTATCTATCCATCGTGACGTTTTGCCCGACCCGACGATGTTGAGATTCCTTTCTCGATGATAGCATATACTTCGCCTTGTCCTCATTAACAGCCAAACCCATTTTCGCCGCCTCCGATTCAATACTTGCAAACGCACCGGTAACAGCTCGCTTCGTTCTTCCAATGATGTCAATATCATCTGCATAATCAAGTAGTTGAACGGACTTTTGAAAAATTGTACCACTGTTGTTGACTTGCGAGTTGCGTACAATTGCTTCAAGAACGATGTTAAAGAGGTTGCATGATAACGCGTCGCAGCGAGCAGCGAGATTTCTCTATCGTCATACTGCACAAGCGGACGAGTTTGGCAGGGATGCCGAGATGCGACATGGCTCTGTATAGCTCGTCTCTGTCTACGCTATCATATGCGACTTTAAAATCGATAAAGAGGTGGTGTGCATCGATTTGAAACTCATGGGTTTTTTCCAAAATCTGTCGCAGTGTGAACATTTGATCGACGGTTGATTTGCCGGGCCTAAAACCACACTGATAGGGGTCGATCAGATCGTTGACAAACGGTTTTAAGCGATCACACAGTACAGATGACAAGATTTTGTATGCGACGTTGAGGAGACTTATACCTCTGTAGTTGGAACAGGTCAGAGCATCTCCTTTCTTGTGGATGGAGCACACTATACCGACGTTCCATTCATCGGGCATACTTTCCTCCGACCAAATTTTGGAGATAAGCTGGTGTATACTCCCTATAAAGTCATCTCCCCCTGCTTTGAATAGCTCGGCTGGCAGGCCATCCGCACCAGCAGCCTTGTACGTTTTAAGCTTGGCTATTGCTAACCGCACTTCATTTAGGTTGGGTGGACGGAAGTTTTAACCATCATCGTCCGGGTTGAATGGACTGTTCTGTCTTAAAGCGGAATTTTGGCCATCTTCTCCGTTTAGCAGTCTAGAAAAGTGTTGTTTCCAGATCCTCAGCACCGACTGTGTGTCTATTACCATATTCCCACTCTCATCTCAGGATTCCGTTCTAGCCTTGTTTGCCTCACCCTTCGGTAGAACTTTCGAACATCCCCCCTGCCGCTACAGTCCTCAATAGACTCGATCGCCCGTTTCGCATGATCTCTATTTTTCCTCCTGAGAAATCGGTCCTCCCTTCGTTTTTCCCAGTAAAGCCCTCGAGCTGCTCTCTCAGCACCTCTGGTTACAGTCTGCAGCATTGCTTGGTAGGCCTCATTCTTTGCTGCATGCGCCAGCCTGCATTCTTCATCGAACCAAGGGTTTCGTTGTGGTGGCCCATTGAAACCCAGAACATCAGTAGCGGCACTCCTGATGGCATTTTGGAAGTGTTTCCATTGGTCCTCTACAGATGATGCTTGTGGCGGGCTTGCTGAGAGTTTAAGAGGGATGTGGTCTGCAAAAGTCCTGGCTACCTCTTTTAATTCACGATGTTAAATCGTTTTACAGCATCTGCTCGTCGTTGTGGCATACGTACTTGAGCTACCAACGAGTCTATGTCTCGGAAAGTTCGGACATCAATCACCTAAGTCCGTTACCAGAAGTGTTGTCGTGCAGGCTGTGTCCTCCGACTATCGAACCAAAGAGGCCCTCTTTTCCGATTTTGGCGTTGAAGTCGCCAAGAATAATCTTGAAATCGTACGTATGATAGTATTCTCGAGGAGATCGTAGAATTCCTCCTTGGTTGAGTCATCTTCTTCTTCCGTTGGGGGCGTGGGCGCAGATCAACGTGTTTGTTTTTTAAATTTTGCTTTGATGCGGATTGTGACCAGGCGCTCGCTTACATTTCTGAAGCCCAAGACTTCTTGTCTAACTGGCTGAACAGAATAGAATGACGGAACTGAAGCCGCAGACGGAACTGGAAGAGCTGTCAAAAAGTGTCGTATGTTTTTTTTTTTCCCGTCCACAATGGAGATGTACAGCTTTGAAAGTATTTTGAAGAAAAACGAAAGAATATTATTGTGTACAAGCTCAGAATTCACATTATTTGTTTCTTTTAATAAATAATTTTTTTCGCGATACAAATAACCACAATATTTTTTTCCGACCCAAAAAGTTGTTTTTTTTCTTCATACAAATTGAAACGTCAGAAGTGCCGTACGTGAAAAGTTAAAAGTTGGTGAACTCTTCCGTCTGCGTCTGCAGCTCCGCATGCCTCTACGTTCCGTTGTGTTCGCAACATTGAATTTGCGTTAATTCAATATTTTGACAGCTATTCCAGCCCCGGCTCCGGTTCCGTCTGCGTCACCATTCTGTTTAGCCAGTAAGTCTTCCCCTTACCACAAAACCCACGTTGGGGCCGTGGGCGCAGATCAACGTATTTTTTTTTTAATTTTGCTTTGATGCGGATTGTGACCATTCGCTCGCTTACATTTCTGAAGCCCAAGACTTCTTGCCTAAGTCTTCCCTTACCACAAAACCACAACCAAAGAGCCGCTGACCCTATGTCCCTCAAGTTAGCAGAGCAAGGTCAGCAGAACAAAGTTTTAATGATGTCATCATTAGGTGCTTAATAAGTGCTAATTAAGTACCCAACAACAAAATTAAGTGCTCCAGTACTTTTGGAAAAAATTAATGTTCTGCTAACTTGATTTCAAGTTAGCAGAGCAATTTTCGAAAACTGGTTAGAACGCATGGAAAAAAAATTGCTTTGCTCTCATAATTAGGTGCTATTTAAGTGCTCTACGAATCAAAAAAAAAAAATTTGAAAAAAATTATTTTTTACAAAAAAAAAAAATATTTTAAAAATTTTGAAAAAAAATAATTTTTTTTTTATTTTTTTCTACTTTTTTCGTCATAAATATACTTGAATAATTAAGACTTTATCTAATTAGAGTTAAGTACCCCATTTTCCGAAAGATTTTCCAAGATTTGAAAAAAAAATAAAATAATTCAATTTTCCATACATAACCCTGCTCTGCTAACTTAAATTCGAGTTTTCTCGAACAATTCAACTTTTTTTCACCCAAATCTTTTTGATTTATTAGAAGCTCATCAAACTCGAATTAAGTACCCCATTTTCCGAAAGATTTTTCACGATTTGAAAAAAAAATAAAATAATTCAATTTTCCATACAAAACCCTGCTCTGCTAACTTAAATTCGATTTTTCTCAAACAATTCAAGATTTTTTCACCCAAATCTTTTTGATTTATTAGAAGCTCATAAACTCGAATTAAGTACCCTATTTTCCGGAAGATTTTCCAAGATTTGAAAAAAAATAAAAAAAATAATCCAATTTTCCATACAAAACCCTGCTCTGCTAACTTAAATTCGAGTTTTCTCGAACAATTCAACTTTTTTTCACCCAAATCTTTTTGATTTATTAGAAGCTCATCAAACTCGAATTAAGTACCCTATTTTCCGGAAGATTTTCTAAGATTTTAAGAAAAAAGTACTTAAGTTAGCAGAGCAGGGTTTTGTATGAAAAATTGAATTATTTTTTTTTTCTTCAAATCTTGGAAAATCTTTCGGAAAATGGGGTACTTAATTCGAGTTTGATGAGCTTCTAATAAATCAAAAAGATTTGGGTGAAAAAAAGTTAAATTGTTCGAGAAAACTCGAATTTAAGTTAGCAGAGCAGGGTTTTGTATGGAAAATTGAATTATTTTATTTTTTTTTTCAAATCGTGAAAAATCTTTCGGAAAATGGGGTACTTAATTCGAGTTTGATGAGCTTCTAATAAATCAAAAAGATTTGGGTGAAAAAAAGTTAAATTGTTCGAGAAAACTCGAATTTAAGTTAGCAGAGAGCAGGGTTTTGTATGGAAAATTGGATTATTTTTTTTTTTTTTTTTCAAATCTTGGAAAATCTTCCGGAAAATAGGGTACTTAATTCGATGAGCTTCTAATAAATCAAAAAGATTTGGGTGAAAAAATCTTGAATTGTTTGAGAAAAATCGAATTTAAGTTAGCAGAGCAGGGTTTTGTATGAAAAATTGAATTATTTTTTTTTTCTTCAAATCTTGGAAAATCTTTCGGAAAATGGGGTACTTAATTCGAGTTTGATGAGTTTCTAATAAATCAAAAAGATTTGGGTGAAAAAAAGTTGAATTGTTCGAGAAAACTCGAATTTAAGTTAGCAGAGCAGGGTTTTGTATGGAAAATTGAATTATTTTATTTTTTTTTCAAATCGTGGAAAATCTTTCGGAAAATGGGGTACTTAATTCGAGTTTGATGAGCTTCTAATAAATCAAAAAGATTTGGGTGAAAAAAAGTTGAATTGTTCGAGAAAACTCGAATTTAAGTTAGCAGAGCAGGGTTTTGTATGGAAAATTGAATTATTTTTTTTTTCTTCAAATCTTGGAAAATCTTTCGGAAAATGGGGTACTTAACTCTAATTAGATAAAGTCTTAATTATTCAAGTATATTTATGACGAAAAAAGTAGAAAAAAATAAAAAAAAAATTATTTTTTTTCAAAATTTTTAAAATATTTTTTTTTTGCAAAAATTAATTTTTTTCAAATTTTTTTTTTTTGATTCGTAGAGCACTTAAATAGCACCTAATTATGAGAGCAAAGCAATTTTTTTTTCCATGCGTTCTAACCAGTTTTCGAAAATTGCTCTGCTAACTTGAAATCAAGTTAGCAGAGCATTAATTTTTTCCAAAAGTACTGGAGCACTTAATTTTGTTGTTGGGTACTTAATTAGCACTTATTAAGCACCTAATGATGACATCATTAAAACTTTGTTCTGCTGACCTTGCTCTGCTAACTTGAGGGACATGCTGACCCTGCTCTTTGCAGCGCCTGAGCGACCTGAGCTACGAATATACCGTAGTAGTCCTTATAAGGTGTTCACTAAGTAGTTCAACCTAACTGGAACTGTAGACGCCACCGTTGATTCCATCTCGGGAATTCTTCCGCTGCCGCCTGGACAAAGGAGAAGTGCCTCCGTGGGAACACTTCTCCCCCATTGGAACCCCATCTTCAGTTAAAGGTACTAGGCACCCGATTTTTACCACGGGGAGGTTGAGAGTAGGAGTTGACACTTATCTACCATTTGAACATCATACGTTTTATTGAACTATCTAATTTAACGACAACTTTCCTATATACATATATAACCGTTATTTTGAATTTTGATAAGTTGACTAGATCAAAATCACTATAAAAAATAAGTTACATTTGTGGCTCATCTGAATATGTTCAACAGCATCCTAGCGTTCAGTTTTTGTCTGCATACATTTTTTTGAATTGTTTTTCGGGTTTACTTTAAATATGGGTTGCGGTAAACCTTTAACAGAGGATAAAAGGCAAAATCAAAGCTTTTATAGAGTTGGACTTTAATCATCGACGTACCGCGAAAAGCAATGTTAGAAGCGAAAGTTTTTAAGTCAGCTTACACGATGATTAAAGATTGATATTTTTTTTAGATTTATACTAGGGAAGCTTAGGGGAAATTATTTGCTCTTATTGTGCTCTCTCGTTGCAACTTTTTTGAGTTAACAAACAGGAAGAGAGAGCAATTAATTTTCCCGCCTTTGGATAACTTGCGAATTTCTGCTACATACATTTCTGTGTGCAACTAGTGTAACTACTGTCAAAACCCCAACTGTCAGTGTAAGCCACTTAACATCGGCTAAGAAATATAAACAAAAGACATTCGCTATCTGACTATAATGGCATTATTTCATCATATTTTCGTTAGAGATGTTTGAGAACATATGAAATAATAATGTTATTAAAATTTTATAATCACAAATAAAAATTATTCCTGTCACCGTAGTCTTGAAAATACAAAAGAGAGTGAAATCCAATAAACGAAGGGAACATAAAGGTCATTTATGCTACGAGATGACCGTAAAGTGCAAAACAGAAGAAAAAAAAAATATTTTTTTATTCTGTAACTTTAATATGATTAGAAAAAATATATATTTTTGAACATTGTTTTATGATTTTGCTAAATGTTTTGCTTAATGTTCAAACAACTTTAATAAATTACTTAGATACATATACATTAATTTTGAAATAATTTTAGTGAATCGCCATCCGAGTCTTCGCTATTTGTGTAACTTTGAATTTGCGATTGTGAATTCGAATTTCCTGGCATTTGTAAGTATTCTCGTATGTCCGTGTTGTCTTCTTTTGATAATTTTTAATTGGTGTTCCTATATTTTGATATAATAGGATCAGATCTAAGTGGTAACACAGTCATTGAGTCTTCGTTTGTGAATTTTCGAGAAGATTTTCTAGTGTGAGCTAGACGGTGCTTTGGGAATTCTTTATGATTTGCTCCTAGTACTTCTTTTGAAAATTGACCAATAAGTATTTCAAAAAAAGAAATAATATCCGGATCATGAATTAAAAGCGAGGTCTAAATACAATGCTAAGGCTTCGTGCGGAGTTAAAACATTTTTTTTCTGCACGATTGACGCCCTCGCTAAAAAAAACGTTCAGACAATTCCGCTGCGAACTTCAGCTCTTCACTTGATCTTGTGGCCATAAGATCCTTTACTAGACGTTTTTTCGTCTTGCGAGAAGCAATGGTTTTTAGGCTTTCCGCGACTAATATTTGGTGAATCGTTAGAAACATTACTGGACAAAGTATTTATTATACTACAAGGAATTGTAAAATCACTTTTTAACCACACTCCATACCATTTAAAATATAATTTAAAAAAATACGGCTAGTGCCTCTTGCGAGAAATTGACAAAACCTAGAAGAGTATCTCTTGTCATAGAAAAGTGCCGCTCACATTGGCTGTTCGGATTCGATAATAAACTGTAGGTCCCGCACACAGGAATGGTTGAAAGTTTTTATTCACTTAGTCCTAATTCTTCATGAGTTGAGTTGTGCCAGCGAATTCATTTATTTGTATGCCATTTTAAAAGTAGAGTACGGTTTCGCGAACATTTTCTATCGCAGTCAATATTTAAGTAAAAAACTTGACTTTTTTGGTCACATCACTTTTGTTTGAGTAACAACAATTGAAAAGTTAATTTACTTATATACTCTAAATTGAAAGGGAAATGACAAATTCAAAAAAACTGTTCTTTTTTAATTTAATTATTTCATTGTAAAAACAACGGCAACACTGACATAGTCATGCTGTACCTTATTTTGAATCCAATGGATTGGATTCGTGTAATTTTGAAAAATTGATTTTCAAACTGAAAATTTTGAAAAAAAAAAAATCGAAAATTGTGTTTAGATTAAATTTTTTCAAAGTTTTAGGTTATTAAGTGGTATTTTTTTGTCTAATAGGTAGGAAGATGGAAATGGCGGCCCTGAGCAATCCAAGCTCAGTGACTTAATTAGCGCTGAAGAGCGCCGTTTTGATACCATAACTCGTGTGACCTATTTATTTAAAACGATATTATAAGAGTGGTTTGCGGTTTAAAATGTTAGGTTAGGTAGATTTTTGGCTTCAAAAATCCGTTTTCCACCTGCTTTTGGTTTTGGGAGTCTGACGGGATACATGGTGCAGGAGCTACCAAGTTCGTTTTAGAGCCATTTCATCGCGTTGAGGAAAGAGATCAAGTCTGTGATCTTCAGTTCTCATTCTGGCTAGGGCGGGACATTTACAGAGTAAATAAAAGTCAGTTTCCCTTTCCTGCTGGTCCCCACAGCTACGACAGTGAGTATTGTGAGGGTTGCCCAGCCTCGCCGCATGTTATCCGATCGGCCAGTCTCCAGAAAGGTCGCAACGACCCAGGCTATATCTCGCCTGGGTCTGCATATCAGTTCAGTTGTACGGGTTTTGCTATAGGTGTGCCATGTCTTTATAGATATGACATACTTAGCTAAACTGCGCCACCTCTGCGGTTGGATTCATTAAGAAAAAATGAGAATATATTGCGCTTCATAACCACAAGAGCAATGTTAACTCTTTCCGCAAGAGATTATGAAGGCTGATTCTTGCCTGGCCAGTTCGTCGGCCCGCTCGTTTCCCTCAATGCCAAAATGACCTGGAACCCTAAATGGCTTGCAAGCTCATCACGACATTGTCGAACCAATTTGGAAGACGATTTTGGCGAAACAATTGCTTTTTGCAGTTTGGGTTAGGGTCTAGTTTGAGTATCATGCATGCTTCCCTAATTTCCAGCAATTCCACTTGGAAAATACTAGCGCAGTTGGGTAGCCGATAAGATTTGTAAATATTTTGAGATTCGGAAAAGACACCTGAACCAACTCCATGCTCCAATTTTTAACCATCAGTGAAGATAGTTGTGTCAAAGCCTCAGGAGGGCATCTTTCCAATCCTTCCTGGAAGGAAAAATAACTTTAGAATCTGTACTGAGGTCAAGAATAGGAGTGCAGTAGTCAATTGTTGTTGAAAACATGTCCATGGGGATAAAATTTTAATATTGCTATGACCATATAGCCTGGCAAACCAACAATTCTACTCTTTTAGTCTTATCGCGCTACAGGATACTAGATATTGTATATGTAAGTCAGGTGGTAAAAGGTGTAGAAAAACGCTTACGGCATCCGTTGGGCATGTTCTTAAGGCCCACCATACAATCGAACCGTACGTGAGGATTGGTCGTACCACGGCTGTGTACGTCCACAGTATCGTCTTCGACTGGAGGCCCCACTTTGTACCGAATGTTTTTCTGCAGGCACTAACGTGTGTGATTGATTTTGTTCTACCTTACGAAGCTTGAATCCTTCTTTCTCTGAGCATGGATATAATCCACTCCCTTATGTAGTCCTCTACACCGAAATCAAGCATTTGGTTAGTACGTTGTTGAAAGCCCTTTCAACATCTAGGAAGGTAGCAAGGGTGTATTCTTTAAAGTGTACTGTTTTCGCAATTGAACGCACTACTTCGAGCAGTCGCCGTAGACTCACCCTTAATTGACAGAGTTTGAAGGCTTAGCTCCTTCTAAAACTGTGAAGTAACAGTAAAAAACAATTTTGCGACGAAATTTGTGTGTATGCCTGCCAACGCGTTCCGTCTTTCCAGTGAAACAACAAAATATTCTTCCGTGCTCCCATCTGAATATAAGAAGCTTGCTTCAAGCTCAAGAGCTTCTTGATCAACGTCCGAAACTTCACCCTCTTCAGATGTTGGGGTAAAATTTTCTTCAGCATCTGAATTCTGAAATCTCAAATCGAAAAAAAGCACTTTGGTATTCACGGTTCGGCGCAACTGGTCTAGTATTTTGTGCACTGTTGCGACGGTGTAATATATAAATAGGAAAACTGCGCTCGATTTAGGCTTGTTGCACCGGATCGTGAATACCCCAAAAATGTTATTTCAACTTTCAAGTGAATTTCATTGCATTTTATATGGTCACTAATTTAAGAAGTAAAAAAAACATGAATACATTATATTTGAATGGTTTTTAATATAATTATCAACAAAATATAAAATAAACCATAAGTATTCCTTTACAATATGAAGGTACCCGGGTACCTAATCACACGGATTAAGGTGTTTTTTTCTTCACACACATAAGGGTTAATGAAAAAAAAATGAGTGAAAATTGAGTTTATCTTCTGGTTGACACATAGAGAATACATATCTCTTTGCATCTCCCCCGTGAGAATTTGTTGGATATTTGTGTTCAATCATAATACATTCACATAACTGAAGGTTTCAAGAATATTATTTTTCATTTCTGGTGAACAAAATCTGAACCTTTAGAAAAATGTTTGCTGGGATTTCTTCTTTTCAACAGCAACCTGTTTTGAAAACCAGTTATGCAAACAAATCTCCACTTGCTTTACTTACTCCTACATGCCTTTCACATATATTTAGTATTCATGTTTGGGTCATCTTCGAAAGAAACCATCTTTTATAGCAAATAGGTAAACTAAAAAGCTGCGTTATCATTAAAAAACGATATTTATATGAAAAAAAGGCTCTGATAAAATAGGGTATATTTAAATAATTAGTAACGTTTTTACTAATTTTTTTTATTCAATCAACTAAAGAAAACGTAAATACCATAATTCGAAAGTAATGTTGTATTTTTAAGCCGTATAAAGTTAGCATGACAACTTTCGAAAAAGTTACTTTTGACTGTGTCAGAAATTGCCGTATAATTGCCGTAAATATGCCGTGAAGAGAAAAAAATTGCCGCGCCACTAGTTCTCCCAAAAATTGATGTCATGCTAACTTTATATAAAGTTAGCATGACACTTTTTGAATTTTGGTCAAAAATTACTTTTAAATATTCCATAAAGTTGGAATTAATTGCCGTAAATATGCCGTAAAGAGAAAAAAATTTCCGCGACAGTGGTTCTCCCAAAAATGGCCAAAAATGGTTTTCATACAAAATCTTCATATAAAGTTAGCATGACACTTTTTGAATCTTGGTCCAAATTAGGTTCTGAATATGCTATGTCGTCCAAATTAATTGCCGTAGATATGCCGCGAAGAAAAAAAAATTGCCGCGACAGTGGTTCTCCCAAAAATGGCCAAAAATGGTTTTCATACAAAATCTTCATATAAAGTTAGCATGACACTTTTTGAATTTTGGTCCAAACTAAGTTCTGAATATGCCATGTCGTCCAAATTAATTGCCGTAGATATGCCGCGAAGAGAAAAAAATTGCCGCGACAGTGGTTCTCCCAAAAATGACCAAAAATGGTTTTCATACAAAATCTTCATATAAAGTTAGCATGATACTTTTTGAATTTTGGTCCAAACTAAGTTCTGAATATGCCATGTCGTCCAAATTAATTGCCGTAGATATGCCGCGAAGAGAAAAAAATTGCCGCGACAGTGGTTCTCCCAAAAATGGCCAAAAATGGTTTTCATACAAAATCTTCATATAAAGTTAGCATGACACTTTTTGAATTTTGGTCCAAACTAAGTTCTGAATATGCCATGTCGTCCAAATTAATTGCCGTAGATATGCCGCGAAGAGAAAAAAATTGCCGCGACAGTGGTTCTCCTAAAAATGGCCAAAAATGGTTTTCATACAAAATCTTCATATAAAGTTAGCATGACACTTTTCAAAATTTGGTCAAAAATAACTTCTGAGTATGCCATATCCTTCAAATTAATTGCCGTAAATATGCCGTGAAAAAAAAAATTCCCGCGACAGTTTTGGCGAACAAAAAATACTTTCACGTGAATTACTTTTATTTTCACAATCATTTTTCATCTAATAACATCCTTGTTATCTATTAATATTTTTATAGTTTTATTCATTCTAAATATTTCTTTCTGTGTTTAAAGTTGGTTTTAATTATTTTTCAATAAATCTCAACATTAATACCACCTCAATCATAATTTTGCCACTGTGGCGTATACTTACTATTTTATCAGCATTATATAATTTAAATTTAAAAATCTGGACATCACAGCTTTACTGTTTGTCGCGTTAAAATTGAAAACAACAATAAATTCAGCACTATCGGCCTTATTTCGAGAGTCTATTCAGAAGAAAACATTCAGTACAAATTTGAAATAATCAAGTCGAAAAATAGTAACATAAGATTGTCAAAATAACAACATTTTTTTTTTTTAAATAGACTTTCACAATAATTTTCTGTATCGATACTTTACCAATTTGTATCAATCGCCATTTGTATACAATTTATTGTTACCACAACTTTCCGATTTGTTCGGCCTAATTTTCCAGTTTTTGTGTTTGTAGTGCGTTTATCTGGTTGAATACAAATCCAACAAAAAAATCCCCAATCAAGTCGGATAATGGTTAGCCGAAGATTAAATGGTAGGCAAATAAGCTTTTCATTAGTGCTAAAAAAAAGTCTTCACTCAATTATTTGATATATCGGTGTGAAAAAGCCCGCGTAAAAATAGTTGTTTCTCATGAATATCTCAAAATTTTTTCAGTATTATTTTGAAACAAGAAAACTACCTTTCATTTGATATTATTCATTTGAAATCATTTTTCAAAGTCGGTAATATATTTACGGCAATTAATTTGAAGGATATGGCATACTCAGAAGTTATATTTGACCAAATTTTGAAAAGTGTCATGCTAACTTATGAAGATTTTGTATGAAAACCATTTTTGGGAGAACCACTGTCGCGGCAATTTTTTTCTCTTCACGGCATATCTACGGCAATTAATTTGGACGACATGGCATATTCAGAACTTAGTTTGGACCAAAATTCAAAAAGTGTCATGCTAACTTTATATGAAGATTTTGTATGAAAACCATTTTTGGCCATTTTTGGGAGAACCACTGTCGCGGCAATTTTTTTCTCTTGGCGGCATATCTACGGCAATTAATTTGGACGACATGGCATATTCAGAACTTAGTTTGGACCAAAATTCAAAAAGTGTCATGCTAACTTTATATGAAGATTTTGTATGAAAACCATTTTTGGCCATTTTTGGGAGAACCACTGTCGCGGCAATTTTTTTTCTCTTCGCGGCATATATACGGCAATTAATTTCGACGACATGGCATATTCAGAACTTAGTTTGGACCAAAATTCAAAAAGTGTCATACTAACTTTATATGAAGATTTTGTAAGAAAACCATTTTTGGGAGAACCACTGTCGCGGAAATTTTTTTTTTCTTCACGGCATATTTACGGCAATTAATTTCAACTATATGGCATATTCAAAAGTAATTTTTGACCAAAATTTAAAAAGTGTCATGCTAACTTTATATAAAGTTAGCATAACATCAATTTTTGGGAGAACTAGTGGCGCGGCAATTTTTTTCTCTTCACGGCAAATTTACGGCAATTATACTGCAATTTCTGACACATTCAAAAGAAACTTTTTCGAAAGTTGTCATGCTAACTTTATACTGCTGTATTTTTATCTCAACTAGAGGTAAAAAAACGCAGTCGAAAATGAGAAACTTCAATCATTTTCAAAACATGATTATTCAAAAAGTTCACATAAATATTAAATACTTTTTAATATGAATCAAAAATCTAATTACTACCTTTAAAAAAATATAAATAGAAAATGTTTTTTCTACATCAGTTTTGATGTAACTTGGAAACTGCTGAGCAGTTTTGAGAAATTAATCACCTAAGTATTGAAAAAAAACACAAAAAATGCTCAAAAATTAAAACAGCAGATAATATGATTTAAAGTAAAAATGCCACTCTTGGATACCCAATTAAAATTTTTATAATACGTTAAATAATTACTCCAAAAACAGGGCAACAATACGTGCGATTTCTTTTTTTTTCCGAAATTATGGGCGGAAGCTTCTTAAGTTATGCGTGTTGAGTGTTTACAAGAGGACATTCAACTAGGATGTCCCTGATATGGTTGTCGAGAATTCTCTCCAAAGTTTTAAGCACAAAAGAAGTAAGATTAATTGGATGAAAATCTTTCGCAGATTCATGCCCTCGCTTACCAACTTTTGGTATAAAAACTACTCTTACATGTCTCCATGACTGGGGTACATACATGATCAAGTTAGAGACATCCCTTTAATATCATCTTTAGCCACGGGACTGCCACAGTTTCCAGCTTTTGTAGCATAATTGGCAAAATGCCGTCTAGGCCCGGAGGCTTAAATGGTGAGAATGTATTAATCACCAAAGTTAGAAATAATAAAGTATTAATTGCCCAGGCAATATTTTCTCTAGTTATAACGGTATTGATACGCTCCTAGAAGAGTTAACGACTTGTCACAAGTTCTAAGCAGTTCAGGGGTGCTGTCTTCACAGCCTGGAAAATGTGTCGCTATAAGAAGTTCCAGGGACTCAGATGGAGAGACTTTTCAAGAACGAAGGATTAGAATGCTCCTTCGGTATCACTTTGCTAAGCCTTGCCGAATTTTTACAGCCTTATTTATTAGATTGTGCTAAACAGATGAATAGTTATGCACTGCATAAGGTTTTATGTAGCCTCTATGCAACGTTGCATAAATTCCTATTAATAAAACATTTTCCTACCCATTATAGTTATACAGCGCTTATGTCAAAAAAAGGACTAAAAATGAAAAATCTATTACGTTTTACCCTCACAACTGACAACTAAAGCTCAGCTGTTCGTGAAAAATAAAAAAAAATAATTGTGCTGCGCCGATTGTATTCTTTTAATTTCTATTAATAAATTGTAATTATTGTCATTTGTGTAATTTATGAGTTTGAAAATAAAGTTAAAAGTCGTGGAATAAAAAAATTAATGTTTGATTTATTGAAAGTATTGTTTTCACAGAATGTTTTTTTTTTTTTTGAGAAGAATACTCATTTATTAGGGCGGCGCTTATTTTGGCATTGTTTAAAATTCTTTTATTTCCCCTCTTAAAGTGATCAAGAAACATTCAACTTTGCATACACTAAAGTAAATATAAAGTAAAGTTAAGTAAGGTAAATAGTGTAACAAATATAATTCTTCGAAAGAGGTGTACACAAAAGTTTTAATTTTAAGTTGGGATTCGATTCGTAGACCTTTGACATGATTACGTTAGCGAATTTAAAATAAATTACCCAATATTTTGTTTTATTCAAATAAATAATTATGTACCTTTATCACTCTTAGGCTGAAAAAAAAAGAAATTAAAAAATAAGCGCCACCCTAAATCTTTATGTTTTATTATTGTATGTGAGTGACAGTGACATTTTGGTACAAAAATATCCTTATGTAGGCACTATTCAACCTCCAAACGCGTTTAGCTTATAATGCCTTTATTCAACGTTGTATAAGTTTTATGAATCACATTTAGAGGCATTATAAAGAGTGTATAACATTATGCACTCGTTATAATGCGATTATGAATTAGGCTGTTAATGTTTTCGATAGACTGACAGCTTTGTATATATGCCAAATCTATAGTACTATCATGGTGAGCGGCGATGCAAGCGACACCTACAGGAAATGCGTTCTACTTCCGTGAGGTAGTGCGTGGAGGTGTCCCGACTAGTCGAAAAAATAAAAAACTCATTTGCCGACGGAAGAACGGGAAAGCTGTATACTAAATATATGAGAGTTGGAATGAGAGAAAAAAAAACACATTTTTGATGATAAAAATTTTTTCTTTAGATTGTTTACATTTTTTTTATTCCGTCATAGGTATGAAATAGGCAGGTAAGCCTTTGCAAGAAGTATGGATAGGTATAATTATTAAACAATTATTAATTTATTGTAGGTATCTACTATTATAGGTACAGGGTGATTCGCATTAGGTATGTGTCAAAAAAGCTAGAGCAGGTAGGTTTGATCGAAACAAAAAAATAATCGTAAAGGGGGGTCTAATTCATTCTTTTTAGTTAATGGTTTTTGAAAAATTAGTTTTTAAATTCGAAATTTTTCAATTTTTTCAAAATCTTGATCAAAAATTGATAAGAACTTTGAAAATTAAAAACGATTATACTACTTAACAATCTAAAAATACTACTTATGTATTTAAATTTTGAGTTATTTTCAAAAACTGTTCACTAAAAAAATGAATTATAAACAGGATAAGAGAAAGGATCTGGTTTTACAAAAAAGTATAGCATGGGATTGTAAATGTTTCATTTTTAAGAATTAAAATATACAGGGTGTGACAAAAACTAGAACCTGTAGGTTGTACCCCGGTTAGGAGGGAGGTGCAATTTTCTAAAAAATCGACATAAAATAGAAAAAAAATTATTAAAAAACAACGGCAACAATTACAATGTCATGCTATACATTTTTTAAAGTCGGAAGTTCGTTCTTTTATTACGTTTACAATTAAAATTATTTAAGAGAAACGTTGGGTGACAGATAAAATATACTAGTTTTATTTGCATTTAAAGTTAAATTGACCAAAAAAGCCTGATTAACAATATTTAATAACATATAAAAAAATAATTGGTCGCATAAAAATCAACAAATACAAATAATTTATATTCTAAAAGAATTGACTTAAAACAGAAAAAAAAAAAATTAAAAAAACAACGGTAATTGTTACAACAGTATGGCTATACTTTTTTGTAAAACCAAAAATCTCTTCTTTAATTTTCTATTTAAATTAAGTTGTTTTATTGAACAGATTTTCAAAAATTAATTTTCAAACTTAAATTTAAACAAAAAAAATAAAAAATTCTGTTCAAACTGATGTTCAAATTGTACGTTATTAAGTAGTATTTTTGTGTTCAATATTCAATTCTCCCATCAATTTTTTGTCAAACACTACAAATTAGATGTTAAAATGTATTCTAGTTTTTGAGAAAATCAAAAACAACAAAAGTAAGTTTTCCTTGCATTCGACTTCCATCCGTTATTTTGTCGGTCTAAAGAGCCTATTTCGTTATTTTTAATTTTCTCAAAACTTAATGACATTTATCCCACTTTTATGTGTTTGACTTGAAATTAATTAATGGGAGCATCGAACTTAAAAATATAATACTTAATAACATAAAATTTTGAACAAAATTAGTTTGAACACAATTTTTTACTTTTTTTTCAAACTTTGTTTTTTTTTCTGTTTTAAGTCAATTCTTTTAAAACATTGCCCCTCCCGTTATTTTTGATTTTCTCAGAAATCAGAAGACATTTAAGCATCCGGTATTCTGTTTTTGGCTTAGAACTAATAAGAGCATTACATTTTGAAAACAAAATTAATACTTTATTTCGTAAAACTTTGGAAAAAAATCAGTTTGAAATTTTTTTTTTCATTTTTTTTTCATTTTTTTTTCAAAATTTTGAGTTTGAAAATTAATATTTCAAAAACAATTCCTTAGAGCAAATTTATTTAAAAATAAAATAAAATAAAATAAAATAAAATAAAATTAAATTAAATTAAATTAAATTAAATTAAATTAAATTAAATTAAATTAAATTAAATTAAATTAAATTAAATTAAATTAAATTAAATTAAATTAAATTAAATTAAATTAAATTAAATTAAATTAAATTAAATTAAATTAAATTAAATTAAATTAAATTAAATTAAATTAAATTAAATTAAATTAAATTAAATTAAATTAAATTAAATTAAATTAAATTAAATTAAATTAAATTAAATTAAATTAAATTAAATTAAATTAAATTAAATTAAATTAAATTAAATTAAATTAAATTAAATTAAATTAAATTAAATTAAATTAAATTAAATTAAATTAAATTAAATTAAATTAAATTAAATTAAATTAAATTAAATTAAATTAAATTAAATTAAATTAAATTAAATTAAATTAAATTAAATTAAATTAAATTAAATTAAATTAAATTAAATTAAATTAAATTAAATTAAATTAAATTAAATTAAATTAAATTAAATTAAATTAAATTAAATTAAATTAAATTAAATTAAATTAAATTAAATTAAATTAAATTAAATTAAATTAAATTAAATTAAATTAAATTAAATTAAATTAAATTAAATTAAATTAAATTAAATTAAATTAAATTAAATTAAATTAAATTAAATTAAATTAAATTAAATTAAATTAAATTAAATTAAATTAAATTAAATTAAATTAAATTAAATTAAATTAAATTAAATTAAATTAAATTAAATTAAATTAAATTAAATTAAATTAAATTAAATTAAATTAAATTAAATTAAATTAAATTAAATTAAATTAAATTAAATTAAATTAAATTAAATTAAATTAAATTAAATTAAATTAAATTAAATTAAATTAAATTAAATTAAATTAAATTAAATTAAGTTAAATTAAATTAAATTAAATTAAATTAAATTAAATTAAATTAAATTAAATTAAATTAAATTAAATTAAATTAAATTAAATTAAATTAAATTAAATTAAATTAAATTAAATTAAATTAAATTAAATTAAATTAAATTAAATTAAATTAAATTAAATTAAATTAAATTAAATTAAATTAAATTAAATTAAATTAAATTAAATTAAATTAAATTAAATTAAATTAAATTAAATTAAATTAAATTAAATTAAATTAAATTAAATTAAATTAAATTAAATTAAATTAAATTAAATTAAATTAAATTAAATTAAATTAAATTAAATTAAATTAAATTAAATTAAATTAAATTAAATTGAATTGAATTGAATTGAATTGAATTGAATTGAATTGAATTGAATTGAACTGAATTGAATTGAATTGAATTGAATTGAATTGAATTGAATTGAACTGAATTGAATTGAATTGAATTGAATTGAATTGAATTGAATTGAATTGAATTGAATTGAATTGAATTGAATTGAATTGAATTGAATTGAATTGGATTGGATTGGATTGGTTTGAATTGGATTCAATTCAATTGAATTGAATCGAATTGAATTGAATTGAATTGAATTGAATTGAATTGAATTGAATTGAATTGAATTGAATTGAATTGAATTGAATTGAATTGAATTGAATTGAATTGAATTGAATTGAATTGAATTGAATTGAATTGAATTGAATTGAATTGAATTGAATTGAATTGAATTGAATTGAATTGAATTGAATTGAATTGAATTGAATTGAATTGAATTGAATTGAATTGAATTGAATTGAATTGAATTGAATTGAATTGAATTGAATTGAATTGAATTGAATTGAATTGAATTGAATTGAATTGAATTGAATTGAATTGAATTGAATTGAATTGAATTGAATTGAATTGAATTGAATTGAATTGAATTGAATTGAATTGAATTGAATTGAATTGAATTGAATTGAATTGAATTGAATTGAATTGAATTGAATTGAATTGAATTGAATTGAATTGAATTGAATTGAATTGAATTGAATTGAATTGAATTGAATTGAATTGAATTGAATTGAATTGAATTGAATTGAATTGAATTGAATTGAATTGAATTGAATTGAATTGAATTGAATTGAATTGAATTGAATTGAATTGAATTGAATTGAATTGAATTGAATTGAATTGAATTGAATTGAATTGAATTGAATTGAATTGAATTGAATTGAATTGAATTGAATTGAATTGAATTGAATTGAATTGAATTGAATTGCATTGAATTTTGCTATAAAAACACGGACCACTAAAAAAATCTTTGTGCATATGAAAAAATTAAATATTCAAACTGAACTGACGTTTATACAAATGTCAATTACTTTGGTGTGTGTGAAGCACTGTAGGTATGTTCGCATGTTCAGTGAGGCTGTTCAGAACAACAGTTTAGAACAAAAAAGAACAAGTTTTTGCTGTTCAGTGAGAAATGTTCTGTTCTAAACTGTTCTGACTTGCTTTTAGTGAGTCAACTTTTTTGGTTGAATGGAAGGTGAAATCTGAAAAAAGATCAACGTGACCTCCAAAAAATATGTAAGTATACATATTTCGTATTAAAATTCGTATTTCGTTTATTTATTTTATATGGTGATTTTATTTAAAAGAGAAAATACTTCACAAGATTATTAAATTAAATGTTTTATTGTCTTTTCATAAAAGACGATTTTCATATTTGTCTGCAGCTAAGTTTTTACTATTTGACACACCAATGTCATTATTTGAAATTCGCACAGTAATTAACGCCGACACATAATTTTTTATTACGATATAATAAGATCCCACTTTTATTGATTTTCATAAAATGACTTACATAACTATACTTACATAGTTAGTTCCTATCAAGAGCTTCACCAGTATTTTATTAAATAAATGTTCTCAGCGAGGCAGTAAAAAGGGGCTCTCATGTTTTCCTCGTCTACGTTTTCCTTACCGAAATCTTGTCAGGGCCTTGCCTAAACTTGCCAAAAACTTGCCATTTTCCATGCGGGAAGCTTGAAAATCAACCCTTCGTGCCACACGGTGTCAAAGCCTTTTCGATGTTCAGAAGTACAAGCCCAGTCGATAACTTTGAACTTATGTTACTTTTAACATGATGTGGTGCAAGAGTGGCTTCTAGCCACGGTGGTAGTTTGACGCTGCGCCCTCGTGGAATGAGATTGCCTCGTCGTTGTTGATTGAGATAACTCCTTCGTTCAGTAGTGACGTTACATCTGGTTATCTTCACTTGTGATGGTTCTCACTAATGGGTTCGGATGATTGCTCGTTAGTTTTTTTTTGCAGCACTGATCATAATATATTTGTCCATGGGCGTTATTCCGGATGCCTCGTAGAGTCGCTTGTTGCTGAAATGTTTTCGTCGCCGTTGGTCAAATTGGAGTCCCGTGCAGATCCGCAGTATTTTCCTGTCGAACATTCCAAGCTTTTTCATGCTGGTTTTGGAAGTAGTAAACCAGGTGGGAAAGCAGTAGGTGATGATCGGTCTTAGAAGTTGCTTATAGAGAATCAGTTTTGTCTTCTGACTAACTCAGAATAATATAATATTCCCACAAGCATCTCACGTGCTCTTCTACTTTTTGGGCTGCAATAACTGGTGATATAGATTTGGCGTACGTTAGTGAATCGTCAGCATAGAGCAAATTCATAGCATTGTTTTGTTGAGGTTTATCCGAGGTGAAGATGTTGTAAAGTTACGGTCCAATTTTCGATCCTTGATCAACTTCTACTCGGATGTTTTTTGTTGTTGAGTGGCGAACGAAGAACGATCTGAAATTGAAAAAGCTGAAAATTATTTTGATTGGTGTACCTGTAAAATTAAAAATGGTAAGCTTATGTATTATTTATTTATTTATTTATTTATGATGATGTTGTTAGTACTGCAGAAGGCCTTTAATTTCCGAAGAATAAGTTCTTTAAGGATTTTGCTGGTGTTGTTCAAAAGAGATATGGGACGGTATTCAGTGACGACACTCCTATCGACTTTTTTTTGAAATCGGTATTATTTTTGCAGTCTTCCATCTCTTCGGAAAATAACAATTATTGACGCAGTTGTTGAACAAGATCGTGAGGAAAAGCAGCATGACTTAGGGAAACTTCCTTATGATGTAGTTGGAAATCATGTCTGGTCCAGATGATTTTTAGGTCGTCCACTATAGATTAGCTTGGCTACTTATTCGGGGTTGGGTGAAGGTTTCAGTCAGCTCAGGATCACTGGCTGGATTACCATTGTTAAAAATGGTAATTTCAGTTTTCGCCTGCTGCAGCTGCTCTATTGTTGACTCGGTTTCCTCCTAGAATGATGCCTTAGTAATCTGTTGCTTATTTCATCAACTCTAGCGGCGAGCGCACAGTGAAAAAATAAAACAACGAGTGTCGGGTTGGGTCAAAGTGACCCATATTAAAAATTAATGTAATTCTACCACTTAAAATAACAAGATAAATCAAATAAAACTGTCTGGCACTTTGGCGCGAAATAACGATATCATGTACTAAGAAGAAGAATAACAAAAATAAAAAAAAAATATTTGTGTTGTTGTTTATCATGTGTATTGCAGAGATGAAGCGTCCATACATTGAGTGGAATGAGTGCTTCCGTCAAGCAATTCAAAAAAATATTCATAGGTCATAGCAAAAATGTATTAATTAGAAATTCATTGTAGTGTATATTATTAATTGCTAAGAAGAGGAATAACAAAAATAAAAGAAAAATATTTTTGTTGTTGTTTAGTGGACTATATTGAATTAAATTCAATTGGAAGATTTTTTGCGACCTTTAGTCCAATGCGTTTCGCCCAGGTACGACAGTTGGGCTTATTAATTGCATCTTCTTTATTCTCTTCTGTAAATTAACAAATTCGCAAACCAGTACCTATGGAAACATTATTATCTTTTATCAAATCATTTAGAAAATAAACGATAAAATCCACACATCATAGGAGTATTCACGATCTGGTGCAAGAAGTCTAGTAAAATTGCAAGTAGATCGTGAACGCATTTTGTCTATTCCGTTGTAACACTGCAGAAAATACAATAGCTGACAACAAGAATGACATTTGGCTTGCTATCAAATATACTTTTGTAAATTTTACACTCTTATATTATTCTGTTGCAATTGGGTTGAGGTATAGGAAAAGTGGAAAAGTGTTGTAGGATTGTCTTCAGTATATTTTGTTGTTGGAGTGTAAGAAAATGTTACACTTTTGGTAGAAAATCTCATGGTCTACAAGCCTTGCATGAAATTAAGTTCGAAAAACCGATGTTTTGGTTTCAAAACTGACGCAACCATAAATATTACTAGCCGTGGTTTACCATTTGTCGATCTGGATTAGGATAATTTTTTTTAACACGTAAAACAAAAACAATTTGGGATCCTGCTCTCTATCTGGATCATTTTCAAATATCTAAAAATTAGTTCTTACTCTGGCGTATAGATGTCTTTCTTGGTAAAGTAGTTGAAAGTTAAAGTGTAAACAAAAAGGCAAGAAATAATTGAAAATTAAAAAACATAAGGAAAAAAGAGAATTACATACAACACTGCTGCCCGTATCATTATTGTCTGTTATTAACTATTATACAAATAAAATTTGTCCTCGTTGCTTCTTTGTATTTTTGCATTATTTATTTCTTTCTTATTCATGTTGCTATTTCATTGTGTGCATGTCTTTAACTGATGAATATAATTGTTCAATTTTAAAAAAGAAATACATATTTATAGATTGGACAAAGGCATGGTGGCTTCTTAGGATTGTTGCAAAGAGCTCTTGCCAGAGCTTCTCCGCACATATGGTTCGAGCGCGCTGAAGTTAAAGACAGGCATACTGTAGCGGAGCGCCTACGCCAACACGTTTCGGATCCAAAAAATCCCCCTATATTAATTTTTCCTGAGGGAACGTGTATAAATAATACATCTGTGATGCAATTCAAAAAAGGCAGTTTTGAAGTTGGAGGCATCATATATCCAGTGGCAATCAAGTAAGAATATTTTTTTTATTCGAAATAGATTATCAAACAAAACTTTCGTTTCCATTTTTAGATATGACCCTAGATTTGGAGATGCTTTCTGGAATAGTTCAAAATACTCAATGATGCAATATCTGTACATGATGATGACATCTTGGGCGATCGTTTGTGATGTTTGGTATCTACCACCCATGTATCGTCAAGATGGTGAATCCGCAATTGATTTTGCAAATCGAGTTAAGAGTGTTATCGCCAAACAAGGCGGACTTGTAGATCTAGTTTGGGATGGCCAGCTCAAAAGATTGAAGCCAAAAAAAGAATGGATGGAAATGCAGCAAATCGAGTTTGCAAAGAGCCTGAAAAACGACTGATATGCTTTAAAATAATATTAAAAGTAAAATCACTTGTTTTATAATGCATAAATTATAGACATATTCCCCCTTACTTTGTAACATTATAATATGAATACACTAAATTTGTATAGGTCACAATTTTCGACAACTTTAGTATTATATTTTACATTAGTTTTTATTTAAGACACGACTAGTTTGCCAACATTAGTTTTTATTTAATACAAGACTAGGGAAATGCCAATTTATAATAGTTATAAAAGTTAATCGCAATTAAAAGTGGACGTGCAACACGCTCTGAGCGATTTGAATAAAAAAACTGGGTTCCCAAAGTATTCCCACCGGTGGAAAAGCCCTGGCCCTACGGTGCCGTATAACCAGTACTTTTACTTCTAGTAGGAGAGCCAGCTTCAGAAATGCAAGTCCGTTTGTCAAAATTTAGTTTTTGTTGCATTTAGATTGAAAACTAAATTTTTACGGTCATTCAGTTAGTGAAGCTGAAAATTTGTACAAATATTCTATATCTATAATAGAACAAGTCGGTCAAGAGTATCAGAGGATATATTTTTTTCATTGCAAATTGAAGCTTTCATAGGGGGCGCAAACCAACCTTCAGTTAGCACAGATAATAAACCATGTTCTACAATTCGTTCGTTTTCGAAAACTTCGCAATTACTTCTTACTGTAAAAATTGAAGGTGCATCTATTTTTAATTGTTTTAAAACGTAAATAATAAGTAAAAGATGAAAGTGGATTCAATATTATTTGGACTTTAAATGAAAAAAAGGAAGCGGAACTCTAGAGAAAAAATAAGACGAACAATTTTGCGAGAAAAATTTAACTTATACATATTAGATTTAGCTGACATAGCGTCAGTTATATATTGTTTATTCTTTATTTGTTGAAAGTTTTAAAGGTAGTTCCAGATTCAGAAAACAAAAATATAATTTTATTTACATTTTGCACCAATAAATCATGAAACTTACTGCAACCGGGTCAATTCTACAACAATGCACAAAGCATTAAAAAAGTGGATTGAATACGTTCAGAAAAAGGAATGAACCGAAATGCAGAACATCAATTTTCATTTTCGAACTTTCAATTAGCTTTTCTAACGAAATCACAATAAGTGGAATGCAGAACATGGGCGACGAAGTTATTAACTTCCCATGGAAGTTTTGTACCTGATTGGGCCGATTAGTCGAATCGAAAATTTTGACATACAATGTCGGTATCTACATAAATGTCTTTGTTTCGAGGTCCCTGAGCAAAAAATCCATCAATTTAGAATGCCTCAGTGGTATGGTATGGTAAAAACTTGCAACACTATTTTTTGAATCTGGTGTGTGTGTTTCCTTATATTAGCGTGTCATAACGCTAAATGCAGATGTCGAATTAAAAATGTTCAAAAAAATCGGTTTTTCGGAAAATTCTTTTACAGAATATTATAATACTCTTATTTCTAATAAAACATTTTAGTATGACAATTTTTTCTATTGCTCTGTTACAGATTATTGCTCTATCAAAAAAGCAAATTGTTTTTTGTGTTATAAATATTAAATTACTCCCTAAAAGATATAGTTATTAAAAAAATTGATCAAAAGTCAGGATTTTTGCCTTTAACTGTCAAAAGGCAAAGTTTGTTAAAAATATTTTGCATTGTTATTTTCCATACGAGCTGCCATTTAAATAATGTCAAATTTCGGAAGTATAGATTTTTAACATAAGAAAAATGTACCTAAAATGCGTAAAAAAATTCAAGTGAAGATTTTTAAACGGAATTATCTTTGTTTTTGCATACGAAATACTGACTAAAATGTCCCTTGCAACATCTTGCTGGCATCAAAAATTAGATGTCATTTCGGCTTGTGAATTAATACTCTTTAAAATATCAAAGGAAAAATACGTCTTGAAATGAAATCTAAATACCTCGTACTAAATTGTATGACCAAGGTGATCTTGCAAAATTCGTAACTTCAACAACAGTATACTTAAGAATGATAGCTTGTTTGACTCATTATGAGTGTGTTTCGTTATTCATTCCGGTATGTCCTCGGAATACCAGTTTTGCGTTTCTTTATTCCAAGGAATATTCCGGATAAACTATTTTGTTTTTTCTTTATTCATTCCGGAACATTTGGAATCCATTGTCCCCTTTCACACAGGGCAACTAAGTTGCCGGCAACAATTAGTTCATTGGTGAGAAGGGCAGGAAGAAAGAGGGGAAAATGAAATCTCCCCGGTCAACAAATTCAGGAGATTTTTTTGACGTTTCTCTTCACACTACGTTTGTGTGCGTTCCACCAAGGTAGTTTAAAAGGAAAATAAAGAAATTCTCCGGGTTTTTGTTGCTTGCGTGTGAAAGGTACAAGAGATTGTTTAGGAGATTTAAAGAAAACGTCAAAAAAATCACCAGCAACTAGTATCTACGTGTGAAAGGGGACATTCTTTTTATTCCATGTGAAGTGTGGAATAAAAAGAATAGAAAAAGAATACTGGGCGCGTTCAGTATAATTGGTGTTCTCAAACTCAATTATGGCAGATTCACATTGGTGTTAATTATTTAAAAACAGCATAAAACGCGAATAAACGAACCAGAGTATAAATTTTATGAATTTAATGTAAAATTTACTAAACTTTTGACTTTGAGAATACATAAATATCCAAAATAAAAACATTTATTTCTGCAATTGTTTTGACATTTCACCGAACAACTGGATTGCCATTCTTTTTGTTCTAGTTTTGTTTCTTTATTCATTCCATTCTGGATAAACATTTTGTCTTTTCCATCCATTCTGTTCCTTATCCGGAATAAATAAAGAAACACACTCTATAAAAATCACTTGAAATATAAGTACCAAAGAAAAAAAAAAGGCCGATTTCCAATGGCGCGTTCGCGTTAGAGCCGCTTACGTATACGTTAAGAAGCTTTAAGCCCAGTACGCAGATCGGGAAAAGACAAATGTTATTTCTACAATTCTAATCTCTACAAAAACGTTGGAAAAATAGCGCAAAATTAATATTTTTCTTCGTTTTCTTTTTTTTAATTATCGATAAATAATAATTGATTGTGTTTATCGTGCAAAATTATTGACATGTCAAAATTTTTCCCGTAAAATAATGCTTCGAACATTATTTTTCCTGGCAAAATTTAGTGGAAACTTCACCCAAACGTCACAATTTTGCGCGTGAACTGCGTGTTGCCTGGAAAAAAACTGAAGACAAAATTTGTCCCGAACTGCGAACTAGGCTTTAAGACCGATTTCCAATGGCGCGTTCGCGTTAGAGGCGCTTATATATACGTTAACAAGCTTTACGAACGCGTCGACATGACAGACGACTTGAAGAAAATCTGAAAATCAAAATGAAGCTAAATAACGGTAATGTCGAATTCCTTTCAACAAACAATTCGATTCTTTTTAAACAAAATCAATTTTTTTATTCAATAGGAGGAATTTGTCCAGAAAAATGATTTTTCTTCTAAGAAAATCGATTTTTTTGTTGATAGGAATTCGAACATAAGTTGAACTGTCAAAACGCGCACAGAAGCTATGTGTGAACTTTCGCGTTGAAAGAAAAATCTGTCAAAGCGACGCACACTGGGGCAGAATGACCCTATCGGTGGCAATAAATCAGCCGATAGAGCTAGGAATCTGGAAATGTTTATAAAACCAATCTATCGATATTTCTTAACCCAACAATGACCACGCCCACCAAAACGCCCACTTTGTTTTAACTAAAAAAAATGTAAGAATTAATTTACCTACTATTTTTAGTATATTAAAATTTAAGGCTGTCAAATTCGGCCATCAAGTCTACTACAAGCAAAAAAGTACATACACATATTTGTATTCATATATTCCCTCTGTAAAAAATAAGTACACTTAATTTTTTTTTCCTGTAAACACGGAACATTAAAACAAATTTTAATACTATAAATTAACATATTTGATTTTTAATTAATTTGAAACAAAATCATATCGTTTTCTTCACCACTGCTTTCTTCCTCAAAATCATTGATTTGTTCAACAGAGTAGCTTTAAGCAAAGCTAGTGCTTTAGTGGGTAGGTATTGTTCCTTTTTTTCGGGTAGTTTTCTATTGCTTGTGATTACAGGAACAGACCTTAAAAAAAAAGACTTAAAATATCTCTGTTAGTATTTTCTCTACTAGATTTTCGAGGATGATGCTCTCTATAGTTTTCAAAGTCTTTCTTGATTCCATAGTGCTGGGTGCTCTGGGATTTACTGGTAAATTCTAGCTTCGGCTTTTTACAGTAACATATAAGTGGCGACATACCGAATTTATTCAATATAGTTTCGGTTTTCAAGAAAACAATTCAAAGTGACATAAGGCCAACCCTTAAAATTTGACTTTATGTCGCTATTGAAAAGTGTCATAAGGCCAAACACCCAAATTGGGCCTTAAGTCAGGGCACAACTTAAGAACGATAGCTTGTTTGACTCATTATAAAAAGCACTTGAAATATAAGTACCAAAGAAAAAATAAATAATGGAAACTATTGCCAAAAACGGTCTTTAAACTTTAAAAAATGTGAAAAAGCAGTGTTAGTTTCGGATAACCTTTAAGAAATCTACAGATAATATTGTCCGTACTACACATGTATAAACATCGTTGGAAATATTATAAATCGGGTGAAATATGGCCGAGTTAAAAATCGTTGAGTGCGAGAGATCACTCGAAAACAGGTGCAATTGTGAAAAAAGTGGTTTTCGGCTTGTGAACTAAGGCCGTGTTTAAAATTTCGATTAAATTTTATCCGAGATTAAATTTTGACATTTCTACATACAGATTCACCTCACTAGTGTCAAAAATTAATTTTCGGATAAAATTTAACGCGATTTTAACTGAATTCGCACACGGCCTAATACCACTGATCTTTATAATATACTGGATAGCGCATCCATACAAAAAAGTTGAAGCAAATTGAAGAATTATTATACTGGCCACTCGTACACCAACTGTCAAAATAGATATACAAAATATAACAAATATAACAATTTTGTGTTTTCAAGATGAGATGACGTCAAGAACAAAAACAAAGTAGTTTGGGGTTATTTTTTTTTTTTTGTGAAACCAACAAAATAAAATAGTCAATCTTTTCGTTTGTTTTTTTTTGTTTTGTATCTGATATTGGTACAAAAATATATTTTAAACTTGTCAAAAGTGGAAACGAGATCCAAACACACCGCAAGTGCATCGAAAAATTTGGGCCTGGGCTGGACGATTATTAACAAGTAGATTTGCAGAACATTCTGCTTATACGAAACCTCAAATGGAAAAGAACGATCTTGTTGCAGCCATGGAACAAGACAAATTCATCATTACAATGTCAAGGGATTCCCACTCACTGTTCAAGAGACACATCCAGGATAAGAAGCTGGAAATGCTCTCTCAGATTGTGACTAAGTATCTCCTAATTGATACTTACGAAGGAACAGCACGCAGCAAGGCTCAGTGCGATGGCACAGCGGGTGCAATAATAGGCGAGGCTCTTCGCCAGGACAGTAAAGTATGCTTGTTTTTTGGTCTCTAAAATGAGGTATATTTACAGAGCCTTACCATGACGACAACAGATCTACCCACTGAAGAATAGGATGAAAACGCCATGATGCTCCAGATAGACCAAAGAAAAAGAAACCGAAGAAAGACCCGCTCTTTTCGAAAAAAAAAAAAATCGAAATCCGATCCAAACGCTGCCGCCCATGATCGTGTACCTCTGCCAGTACTTAAGGACGCTGATAATAAATTATATAAAATTTAAATAACCTGTAGGAGTTAGAGAAATATTTATCTTATTAAGTTTTGTTGCTTTCTCTATAATTCAATAAAAACCTTCCTACAAGTGTACTCCGAGGTTGAATTTTTTTTATAGAGCTTTGGAATTAAAACTTTTTATGCTCCTTTTAAAGACATCGAAAGCAGATTCCAAAATGGTATCAACCACATTTGTAGAACTCTCCATTCAATAAAGAAACTCTAAAACCTTTTTCAGTTTTTTGAGTTTCTCATCAAATGGCCTGCTTACAAGTGTACTCCGAGGTTGAATTTTTTTTATAGAGCTTTGGAATCAAAACTTTTTGTGCTCCTTTTTAAGAGATCGAAAGCAGATTCCAAAATGGTATCAACCACATTTGTGGCACTGTCCATTCAATAAAGAAACCCCAAAACCTTATTCAGTTTTTTTTTTTTAATTTAAATATTCAAAGAAAGTGGGGTTTCTTTATTGAATGCACAGTGCCACAAATGTGGTTGATACCATTTTGAAATCTGCTTTTGATGTCTTTAAAGGAGCATAAAAAGTTTTGATTCCAAAGCTCTATAAAAAAAAATTCAACCTCGGAGTACACTTGTAGGCAGGTCATTTGATGAGAAACTCAAAAAACTGAAAAAGGTTTTAGGGTTTCTTTATTGAACGGAGAGTGCCACAAATGTGGTTGATACCATTTTGGAATCTGCTTTCGATCTCTTTAAAAGGAGCACAAAAAGTTTTGATTCCAAAGCTCTATAAAAAAAAATTCAATCTCGGAGTACACTTGTAGGCAGGTCATTTCATGAGAAACTCAAAAAACTGAAAAATGTTTTAGGGTTTCTTTATTGAACGGAGAGTGCCACAAATGTGGTTGATACCATTTTGGAATCTGCTTTCGATCTCTTTAAAAGGAGCATAAAAAGTTTTAATTCCAAAGCTCTATAAAAAAAATACAACCTCAGAGTACACTTGTAGGTAGGTTTTTATTGAATTATAGAGAAAGCAACAAAACTTAATAAGATAAATATTTCTCTAACTCCTAAAGGTTATTTAAATTTTATATAATTTATTATCAGCGTCCTTAAGTACTGGCAGAGGTATACAATCATGGGCGGCAGCGTTTGGATCGGATTTCGATTTTTTTTTTTCGAAAAAAGCGGGTCTTCCTTCGGTTTCTTTTTCTTTGGTCTATCTGGACCATCATGGCGTTTTCATTCTCTTCTTCAGTGGGTGGATCTGTTGTCGTCATGGTAAGGCTCTGTAAATCTACCTTTTTATTATTGCACCCGCTGTGCCATCGCACTGAGCCTTGCTGCGTGCTGTTCCTTCGTAAGTATCAATTAGGAGATACTTAGTCACAATCTGAGAGAGCATTTCCAGCTTCTTATCCTGGATGTGTCTCTTGAATAGTGAGTGGGAATCCCTTGACATTCTTATGATGAATTTGTTTTGTTCCATGGCTGCAACAAGATCGTTCTTTTCCATTTGAGGTTTCGTATAAGCAGAATGTTCTGCGAATCTACTTGTTAATAATCGTCCAGACCAGGCCCAAATTTTTCGACGAACTTGCGGTGTGCCTGGATCTCGTTTCCACTTTTCACAAGTTTAAAATATATTTTTGTACCAATACCGGATACAACACAAAAAAAAAAAAAAACCAAAAGACTGACTGACAGTTTTATTTTGTTGATTTCACAAAAAAAAATAACCTTAAACTACTTTTTTTTTGTTTCACATAGATGTCAAAATTGGCCACTCAGCCACCTTATGTCATCTTCAATTGGAATAAAAAAAACCGTTATACTTGAATGGTATACACTATCCAGTATATAATAGAGATCAGTGGTATACACTATCCAGTATATTATAGAGATCAGTGCCTAATACTCTTTGAAATATCAAAGGAACAAACAATGTTCTACTTCTACTTCTAGCATCTATTTCTCTGCAAGCAGGATCCAGTAGTCTTCATTGTGGCTCTAGAAACAAGATTACACAAATTGGCATTGAATTTTTTCTTAATATTTTTAAAGTGAAATCATTTAATTATATTTTAATGCATCTTCATTGAATATGTTCTTTTTATGCACATGAAAACAAACAAAACCTTTTGTGGGTGCTGGTAAACGTCAAAATTTAATCTAGCAGCATAAATTAAACGTGCCCCCGAACCATGTTAAATTTTGACGTCTTATATTCACCTCAATAGTGTCAAAATTTAATTTTGGGATCAAATTTAATCCAATTCACACACGGCCTAAGTTTTAAAGATGATCACGTAGACGGCGACCGTCAGCCGAGATGCACTCTTGAAGGCAAATTATTAAGTTTACAACCGCTCTTCTGCACATAACGATGGGTATTGCCGTAACTTCCTCTATGATTCTGTCCTAAGGCCGTGTGTGAATTGGCTTAAAATCGCGTTAAATTTTATCCGGAGATTAATTTTTGACACTAGTGAGGTGAATCTGTACGTAGAAGTGTCAAAATATAATCTCGGATAAAATTTAATCGTAATTTTAAACGAATTTGCACACGGTCTTAAGTTCTTCCAGGGTATGTGGACGAAGTTTAAAAACTTTTTCCTTTATGTACTCCCAAAGAATAAAATCACAAATACTCAAATCTGGTGAGCGCGCAGGTCACTCCACGTCACCCCTCGAAGAGATAAGGCGTTGGGGGAACACTTGCCTCAATCTCGCCATTGAAATCCTAGCAGTGAGATGTAGCTCCGTCCTGTTGGAACCAGATGTCTCGCAGATTAGTTGCTTCACCCAAATTTCCATCTCGGGCTCAAAAAACTCTTCCAACATTGTCACATAGCGCTCAGCGGTAACAGTGACGGTTCGCCCATTATCCTCGAAAAAGTAAGGACCAATAATCCTAAATTGGGATACAGTCCATACACCATAAAGTCACTTTAGGGGAGTGAAGTGGCTTCTGGTGAATTTCCCTTGAGTTTTCATTAGCCCAATATCGAAAATTCCCCCAACAGTGATATTGAAGTGCTGTCGGAAGGCTCTCTGCGTGGCGATAACAGAACGGCCATCTTCGAAAAAAGTCCTAACAGCAAACCAAGATGCTCTCCCGTCCAAACCATGGTTGCTACTGAAAACTAGAATCTCTCACTGCCACAACAAGACGCCCCCCCTTTTCCCACCACAACCACAAGCCGAGCGCCAGCCGGTCAAAACCGGTTCATACCTTTTCCTCCACCCTGTATAATGAAATCTAAATTCACAAAAAAAAGGAATATAAAGATGATATGTATATGTATGTATGTAGGTCTACTAGCGGACAGCTGCACATCTGTTTTGATCCGTGATTCAGGAATTTTAACTCGCCGATTTCGGCGGGTTAACTGAGGTTCAAAGTTCTAATATGCACTAAAAGCCAATTACATGCCCGAACCATCGTTGAACCACAGTTAATCCGCCGAAATTGGTAAGTTAAAATTCCTGAACCACGGATCAAATATTTGTACAACTGGCCATAAATGACATTTTAAGCGCTTTTATAAAGTTCTAGAGAAAAATATTGATTTTTTTGAAAATATTTTGACCAATCCAAAGAAATGGGCAGGGCAACGGAAAAAAATGCCAAAACGCTAAAAAGGCATTTTAAGCTATACAAAAATGCTCAAAAAAGCCCCGTTAAAAAGTAAAAAGAAAAATGTATGCTTAGAATCTAGGAAGTGCCACCTTTCAATTGATGCATCGCATTATATAAAAAATCGACTTTCATCTTTAAACGCTATTTGCGGGTAAACTAGACGTGCTAGAGGCATCAAAGTTTACATCTTTAAACTTCACTTGCGGCTAAACAACGCGACCTAGCGACTTAAAAAATGCATATTCCTGATCTAGAATGTATCACCTTTCAATTGATGCATCTGTTTAGTTGCAAGTACGCGCCTGGCCTTAAGCTTAACTTGCGGCTAAACTAAGCGACCTGGCGACTTCAAAAATGCATTTTCCTGATCTAGGAAGTGTCATTTTTTAATAAAAATATTGAAAAAGTTTACATTTATATTCCGCAACTATTTCTTGTCGGAGACCGTCGGAAGAAATTTAACGCGCAGCTGTCAAATATTCTTTACTTAACTTAAGTGCGTTTAATTTTTTAAGAAGATCTGTCAGATGCACACGGAACGGATACCTCCCGTGGGAATTAGATCCCCCCTCCCATACGATTTTTTTCTTGTCTTAAATCACCCTACATTCAAAATAATTCCTTACATTACTGTTTGGCCTTCGCCCCATCGTCACTTTCACTAATGCCACGCCGACGCCGTACTATCACTATACACTTTTACCAAACTTTGGTTAGACAGTGCTAAACAATGACTAACTAAATAGTTATCTGAAATTCCAATGGCAAAAATTTCTAACGGACCGAAAAGAAGGTAAAAGAAATTTATTTTTTTCTCTCAGCGATAAGTGGTCAGTGGTTGAACAAAACCAAAAAAAAATCAAAATAAAAGTTTCTCACTGAATTAAACCAAAACAAAAAATTTAAGTACAATGGTTTTTAATTGACCATTTTTAAAGGTCTGAGCAGATAAGCGTTATTTGAGAAGTCCTTTGAAAAGGTTTACTTTTACTTTCTAACTCTGGTAAGTACCAAAGAAACAATAAATAATGCAGACTGTTGCCAAAAACCGTATTCAAACTTTAAAAAACGTGAAAAATTGGTGCCGCGAACTAAGTCCCCAGGAACTAAGTCCACCGAAGATGTTAGTTTCCACTAGGCGGGAACAGAAACCACTTTTTGAAAGTTGCTTTTATTCCCAAGCAAGGTGAGAACGGAGTCCACTTTCTAATGGGAATTTTATACACATTTGAAACTACGAATAGAGAACTTATTATAGTGAGGTATGTATGGGGGAGCATGCTGCCCCCTCCAACCCCTGCTTGACCAACTATAGGATTTGGGGTAGGTGCGAGGTTGGGTGTATGCAAAGTTGGATAAATTCAAAGTTTCTGTAAATCCAGATTCTATAAATGCAAACGAAACTTTGCATACACCCAACCTCGCACCTACCCCAAATCCAAAAGTTCGTGCAATTTTTTTCATTTTGTAGCACAATGTTATTTTTGAAAAAACTTCGACATTTCAGAGTTGAAAGCAAGAAACAGTATTTTTTTACTTTCGACAAATTTTTAAGCAGTCTATATGTTAGAAAAAAGAATGACATAATGTCCGCGCACATAATGTCCATGGACATTAATTCTGCACAAACGGACAGTAGACTTATAGTCCATTTCAAATAGACATAAAATCCAAATGGACGTTATGTCCACTTAAGGAAACTAAAAAGACATAGAGCCTTATTGTGAGTTTCACCCGAACAAAATTACACCATAAAATTTTCTATTCGCCCGGAATTTTAAAAGCTATTGTGAGTCTCGCCCGAACAAAATTTTCGTTTTCCGCCTTATTGCTCTTTCGTTTGCCTACTAAACATATGTGAAAATTTAAGCTATCGATATCATTACATTTTGCCTGAAATTAATCTTCGCAATAAGGAAAATTTTCGGAACATGAAATATTTTACATGTGAGACTCACAATGGGCGAAAACATATTCCGGGTGAAATGTTATTCGGGGCGAAACTCACAATAGGCGTTTTTCTTTTTTATTTCACAATTGGTTCAGAGCAGAGCACTGAATAGATCCTGAGCGAACGAAGTAAACTCTGAGCAAAGTATGTTCAGAGCACTCCGATTAAATTACAAAACACACCCCAACACTCAATTGTCATATCTGTCAAATTACATGGAAACTGTATGAAGTTGGCCGCGCTCAGTTTTTTACTCGGTCTGCTCGGTTGTTTTATACCGAGCTAACTAATAGAGCGCGCTCTGAACAAACTCTGAACATGCTCTGAACGAAAAAAGAAACACAAACTTGAACTGTTATACACTCTGAGCAAAAAAAGAAACACGATTTTTAGTTTGACAGTTCAGGCTCTACTCTGAACTAAAAAAGAAAAACGCCTAATAAGGCTGATAATGTCCAGACGTGAAAATATGTCCGCTTTTTTTTTTAAACAGATATTAGCCGCGTTTTATTATCTACGGATCTGGATCAGGATCATCCCTTGAAAATAAAGCGATACGGATCACAATGACAGCTGTGTTATATGAACGTCTCGTTTTTACTTACGTTTTAATTATTTTCAGTTATTTCCCGTCTCTTTTCTGTACACTGCAATTAACACTGCCTTACCATAAAAGCCATCTATTCGCCACAGTAAGAATTAAAGTTTGGATCTTTGAAAAAGATCCAGATAGAGTGCAGGATCCCGAATTGTTTTTGTATTATGTGTAAAAATATGAAACTAAATACAGAAACTAAAACGCGGCTATTATGTCCATTTTAATAGATGTAAATGGCTAATATTTATAACATGGCCTGAATAATCAAATCAGAGCATAATTTTGTTGTTTTATTTAAATTAAAAATTATTCCTTCTTTCTCCTTTATAACCTAAAGAAATCTAAACAAACTTTGTCGATCAAGATGATCTTATGCGGGCACAGTGATTCGAATTAGACATAAAAACAGTTCAGGCTCTACTCTGAACTAAAAAAGAAAAACGCCTAATAAGGCTGATAATGTCCAGACGTGAAAATATGTCCGCTTTTTTTTTTAAACAGATATTAGCCGCGTTTTATTATCTACGGATCTGGATCAGGATCATCCCTTGAAAATAAAGCGATACGGATCACAATGACAGCTGTGTTATATGAACGTCTCGTTTTTACTTACGTTTTAATTATTTTCAGTTATTTCCCGTCTCTTTTCTGTACACTGCAATTAACACTGCCTTACCATAAAAGCCATCTATTCGCCACAGTAAGAATTAAAGTTTGGATCTTTGAAAAAGATCCAGATAGAGTGCAGGATCCCGAATTGTTTTTGTATTATGTGTAAAAATATGAAACTAAATACAGAAACTAAAACGCGGCTATTATGTCCATTTTAATAGATGTAAATGGCTAATATTTATAACATGGCCTGAATAATCAAATCAGAGCATAATTTTGTTGTTTTATTTAAATTAAAAATTATTCCTTCTTTCTCCTTTATAACCTAAAGAAATCTAAACAAACTTTGTCGATCAAGATGATCTTATGCGGGCACAGTGATTCGAATTAGACATAAAAATAATATGAATTATAATACAATTTTATGATGCATATTGACCGTGGAATCACTGTGCCCGCATAAAATTTTTCACCAGTACTATACCTAATTTGAAGAACATCACTATCGGCAATACTTTTCTAAATTTGTTATTTCTCTTCTTTTTTACATTATTTTTTGAGGGAACGGAAACTTAAAACTAATGGACATTAAATCTTTTTCAACGGACATAAGGTCCATCCATGATTTATCTTGTCAAAACGACATAATGTCTATGGACTTTTTGTCGGTTCAAAATGTACATATACTCCATGGACAGAATGTCTTGTTTAAATAGTGTAACGAAAGCGGACCTAATGCGACAAAGTAAATAATAAAGAAAATCAATTCGATTTTATTGGTTGGTCTCCGAGAGGGTTTATTTATTGGTTTTGTTGTTCTTTTATTTTTGTTATAATTGATTTTAAATTTCTAAGAGTTGTTCTTCTAAAGACTCAAAACGAACTGCCCCGCTCTCAGCGTTGCAGCGGCTTTCTTATAGCACATTCGATGGTTTCCAGTGAGTTTCACTCTCCACTATTGCAAATCTGGAACCCTTTCCAATTTTCCCTTGTTGACATTCATTTCTCGCCAATTTCTCAAATGTTTCAACGGTTTCATTGTAACTGTTCAGCCAGTTGTGTTCATTTCGTCCGAGATTAAGATAAGCGGGTGAAAATCCTGTAGTCTCGTGCTCTGCAAATCCATACGCCAGAAGGGCGGGCTGCAAATGTTGATCCCAGTCTGTTTGATGACGGCTTACGAATTTCGAAAGATAATCTAACAACGTTCACTGCAAAAATACGGAAAAAATAAGGAAAACCCTTAAAATGAACAACTTCCCAAACAACATTATAAATAAAATAAAAAATAAAAAAATTAATCAAAAGAATAACAATAAAAAAAACAACAGAAAACAAAGATGGCAGCACCAAAATCTTTTTCAGAATCCCCTTCATACCTAAGCTTACTCATCATCAACAACTTTACGAGACGATCAAGAGAGATAATATAACGTTCGCCTACAGAGCAAATTGCAAATTACATAAACTATTTACAAATACAAAAACACCAATTGACAAAGTCGAACAACACAACGTCGTATATGAGATCGGATGTAAGGCTGATACACATATAGAAGGTAATATCTTCCGAGTTTTCATTTTTGTTCAGTCTGCGCATGACTTGTATTTTGTTTTTGTAAATTGTGGACGAGGGTCACTGCGATTCGGAAACACTTGTATTTTGTTTTTGTAAATTCTGACAGGCAGGTCACTGTAGTTTTCGAAGATGCGCAATATATTACCTTCAATAGAGATCTCTACCAAATTGTCAGTTTCAAATGACAGCAAAAACTTGGCACAATGACAGATGAAATTGGAAAGAAAAAAATAAGGAGGGCTAATTTTAATTACAAAAATCTTGCTATTTTGTGCAATAAAAAGATTAAAATATCTTATATAAAGTATAAAACATTTTTACTTGCATGTTTTCTATAAAAAAAAGGAAAAAAACAATTCGAAATATTTATTTGCCTCCAAAATAAACCAAACAAATGGCTGCCACTTAAATGTCATTGTGCCGAGAATTTTAGTTTGACATTTAAATATGAACGAGACAGAGATATATTGCTGTTTGTTAAAAAGCCCTATATTCACTGATCTCTATAATATACTGGATAGTGCATACCATTCAAGTATAACAGTTTTTTTCATTCCAATTGAAGATGACATAAGGTGTCTGAGTGGCCAATTTTGACATCTATGTGAAACAAAAAGAAAGTAGTTTGAGGTTATTTTTTTTTTATGAAATCAACAAAATAAAACTGTCAGTCAGTCTTTTCGTTTTTTTGTTTTTTTTTGTGTTGTATCCGATATTGGTACAAAAATATATTTTTAAGCTTGTCAAAAGTGGAAACGAGATCCAGGCACACCGCAAGTTCGTCGAAAAATTTTGGCCTGGTCTGGACGATTATTAACAAGTAGATTTGCAGAACATTCTGCTTATACGAAACCTCAAATGGAAAAGAACGATCTTGCAGCAAGACAAATTCATCATTACAATGTCAAGAGATTCCCACTCACTGTTCAAGAGACACATCCAGGATAAGAAGCTGGAAATGCTCTCTCAGATTGTGACTAAGTATCTCCTAATTGATACTTAGGAAGGAAAAGCACGCAGCTAGGCACAGCGGGTGCAATAATAGGCGAGGCTCTTCGCCAGGACAATAAAGTACGGTAATAAAGAGGTAGATTTACAGAGCCTTACCATGACGACAACAGATCCACCCACTGAAGAAGAGGATGAAAACGCCATGATGCTCCAGATAGACCAAAGAAAAAGAAACCGAAAAGAAATCCGATCCAAACGCTGCCGCCCATGATCGTGTACCTCTGCCAGTACTTAAGGATGCTGATAATAAATTATATAAAATTTAAATAACCTTTAGGAGTTAGAGAAATATTTATCTTATTAAGTTTTGTTTTGCTTTCTCTATAATTCAATAAAAACCTACCTACAAGTGTACTCCGAGGTTGAATTATTTTTATAGAGCTTTGGAATTAAAACTTTTTATGCTCCTTTTAAAGAGATCGAAAGCAGATTCCAAAATGGTATCAACCACATTTGTTGCACTCTCCATTCAATAAAGAAACTCTAAAACCTTTTTCAGTTTTTTGAGTTTCTCATCAAATGGCCTGCCTACAAGTGTACTCCGGGGTTGAATTTTTTTTATAGAGCTTTGGAATCAAAACTTTTTATGCTCCTTTTAAAGACATCGAAAGCAGATTCCAAAATTATATCAACCACATTTGTAGCACTCTCCATTCAATAAAGAAACTCTAAAACCTTTTTCAGTTTTTTGAGTTTCTCATCAAATGGCCTGCCTACAAGTGTACTCCGGGGTTGAATTTTTTTTATAGAGCTTTGGAATCAAAACTTTTTATGCTCCTTTTAAAGACATCGAAAGCAGATTCCAAAATGGTATCAACCACATTTGTAGCACTCTCCATTCTATGTGTTTCCATATGTTTTTATCAATTTAATCGATTTTTTTTTGTCGAATTTGATTTTTGGAATAGTTTTCTTCTTTTTCTGATGCATTTTCTTTCTGTCGGCATTTTCTTCTTTATATTTGGTTAATTTTTTATCAAAAAATTCTGTGCCATAAGGAATGAAGAAAATTGCACTTATTTCTGTTCGATTTATACAAAACTAAGTGTAAAGAAATTTAATTTGGAAATATTACACATGTTATTTTGAATTCCTAATAATTATTTTTGCAATAAATTTAATGCAATCACATTTTTTTCTTGGTTATTCATTCCAAATACAATTCAATTTTTTTTTCAACCCCTTTCGTTTGACAGATTAACTATTGTTTTCTCTTGTCGTTCCTAAATGAAAAAGTTGCCAAGAGTAACTTTCTTAACTATGATGGCACGTCAACTTTTATTTTTGACACATTAACCATAGTTAACCAAGTATAATATAAAAGAACGCACCACAGGAACAACAAAAAGAGCTTTAAGCGGGGTACACATTATCGATCACGTATGACAGTTTTGCTCACGACTGATAGTGTGTACACTCCGTTTGATGGTTTGCCAGGCAAACACCAGGCAAGCTCATGCTCACAAAATTTTTTGGTATTGACTGACAGTCAGCCGACTGTCATACGTGATCGATAATGTGTAGCCCACTTTATCCATTCGAATTGCCGAACAACAAGCCGATATACAAAAGAAAAAGACGACGACTGGATTAGCACAACACTAGACGAAACTAAGCACACAGCTGACTTTGAATGCTGTTTCACAATGCGACGAGAAAACGAGACGTCAGCGTGACGAGATCTCTTCACAGTTGTTCTCTCTTTAAAACGAGTTTGAAACAACGAAATAATGCATAATGAAGTATTTCTCGTCGTCACGTTGCGTCTTTTTTTCAATTTTTCGAACTTTATGACGTGACGAGACGACGAGAAATGCGTGATTATGTATTATTTCACTGTTTAAAATTATTCTTTAAGACAGAGAAACTACGAAGAGATCTCGTCACACTGACGTCTCGTTTTATCGTCGCATTGTGAAACAGCCTTGAGCACACTAATCTCTATAATAAACTGGATAGTGTATTCCCTACAATGTATAACAGTTTTTGTGGTTCCAATTGAAGATTAAAATCGTGGTCAGCCGCATAATTTGAGGTTTGTCTGTAAATATTATTTGTGGTTAACTCATATATATATTTTCGTATTCTGCGAAGTTTTTTCATTTTCGTACTCAGATTCAGGCGTTTGTTGTGACTCACGAGGAAAAACAAAATTAAAAGTAAGTTTTTAGTGATTAACAAAAAAAATATTAACCCTTGTAATAAATTCGTGCAAAATATGAAAATATGTTATGTTCTTTTTTTATTCCACAGAAAATTAGTTTTTATTTTGTATTTTATTTTATATTTTCTTTATTGATTTATAAGTTTACCGCAAAAGAAAAAACAACAAAGATGTCGCGAAAACGAAATGAAACAAAAATTACATGATATTGACCAAAGATACTAAATTTATTCAGTTTCTTTGATATTGACGCTGTCATTTTCGGTTTTTTATATGTTAAACAGGTATACTGTTATACAAAAAATGGTTAGGCGAATAATATAACAATTGTTCAAATGGAGCCATCATTATTGTATGAATACGCTATCCAGTGTATTATAGAGATCAGTGCTTGAGCACTGATCTCTATAATACACTGGATAGCGCATCCATACAAGAAAGTTGATGCCATTTGAGAATTGTTATAATGTTGAGTTGCCTATTTTTTTGTATAACGGTATAACTGTATAACATAATGAAATGCAAAATTTTTTACAAAATTGTAACTAAAATATTTTAAATTCACTTTTACAATTATTTTAAATTACAAAAAATCAAGTTTACAAACAAGTGATGGTTCTTTTGATTTTTTTCTTAGAAATTCTACTTTGGTTTTGCCCCCTCTTCGGTTGTAGTAGAATTTTTGAGATCTCAGCAACTTGAACTGGCCTTCTCAGCCTCACTGAACATACCTAAAGTGTTGAGTTGCTTTACTGAACATACCTAAAGTGTTGAGTTGCCTACGTACTTGTCATATTCAATTGGAAGTAGAAAAACTGTTATACTTTGTAGGGAATCCACTATCCAGTGTATTATAGAGATCAGTGGCCTTGAGCACATCAAAATTCTACCCTTCAAGCAAATTCACTGACCCAACTTTCTCGGTCCTTCTTGGATCTTTGCTAAACTGAGTGTTTCACGCACACCTACAAAAATTCTTTGTTTCGACAGGCATTTTCCCCACACCTTTGTTTAGTTCATCTTTGCAAGTGGAGTAGCGAGGACGTACATCTTTTTTTTTCTCTTTTCTTTTATTTTCTTATAAAAAATTGAGAAATGGCCACTTCATAAATTAATGTTACAGTTTTTCGTTCATTTCGTGTTTTTGTAGTGCAATAAATTATGTTTGTAAATTGTATTTATATTAATTGATGAAAATAAAAGTGTCTTGAAATAAAAAAAAGCTTTGTTTGTTTGTTGTAAGTTAACTCGATTGGAGAAACTTTGAATGAAAGAAGCTTTATGCTGGATTTACATGTATCTTCATGCAAGTTCTGCAAAAAATAAGAGATACAAAATATAAAATGCGTGTTTGTTGGATAGAGAGAGAAGAACAAAATGCAGAGATCTTGATTATAGGAACGCAGACGAAGATTATAACGAAGACGAACATGTTCATCTTCATGGTGGTGCTCTTTCACACATTCGGTTTTTTGGTATCACTCTATCCCGCTCTACTTTTCTTGATGTTTGCAGATGAAGATACATGTAAATCCATCATTATTGTAGGTAGAAGGTAGAACTTAAGTGGGGAAGTACTTTTTTTTGAGATTCATTTTGAATACGTTTTGGTCTCGGTGTTCGTTGAGTATGGTGAACTCTGTATTTTTAGGACGGCTTGTAACACATCTGCTTCGAAATTGCGACCTTGATCAGAGTGTATGATCTGCGGCACTCCAAAGCGACAGAACACTTGGTCAACTAAAGGGCCCCAACCCCCAACTAACAAACTCTCCAGAGCTTAGTTCTTGAAATCTGAAAAAAAAACTCCTATAAGACTCTTTATTATATCATATCTATACTTAAGGCTGGGTTCCCTTTTTTATCAAACTCAGAGTTCATGTAAATGTATTTGAATGTATTAGTGAAAATATGATTCTCTTCTTTACCAAATGACCTGTGTAATTCTCGCTTGTGCTATTCGTTTCTCAGAGCCAGATGAGAGCCACAGAGACATAATATATGTATTCATTCATGCTATGCATAGCAAAAAGAGTTGCACAAGCGCACACAAGTATACACACATATATATATATATATGTGCAGAAAGAACCTAATGAGACTGACCGACACGGGTCGGCGGCGACGGCACGGCCGGCGCGCGTGAATGAAATTTTGAACCTATATAGTTTTTTTCCTTGCTATCGTTGTTTTGTCTCTTGGATATGAGAAATGAGAATATATGTAGGTACAATGTACATATGAATGAGTGATGGGTTGGTGGTTTGGTGGCGGTGAATTTTTTTTTTTAATTTTCTGATTTTTCATTTTATCCTTGCATGCAAGAACATATTTTTTATTTGTCATAATCTTCTAATTGCAAAAGAAAAAAATGTTCTTTATTAGTTAGGTAGGTACCTATTATTATTACGTAAAATTTAAGTTTCGTTTTGAGATTTTTTTTAAATTGTAGGTCTAAATAGGTATAGGTAGATACCTAATTATGAAAATGTATGGAATTGACATTTTTTTAATATATGATAGTAGGTAAGTATCTAGGTAGGTAGGTTAGATAGGATTTTTTTAAATTCAAAATTAAGTAGCTATTACCCATAAGTAACAAATAGTAAGTTTGTGTAAAGGTCAAGAAATTATTTAAACGGGAAGGGCCGTTATTCGAATTCAAAAACTGTAAAGGCGAAAAATATAGATAGTGTTAAAATATATAATCTCTATAAACGCTTAGATATGTGACACAAAAAAATTACGGCGAATGCAAAAAAATGTATGCATATTGCACTAGACAAACAAAATTAGGGAATGATTTTTTTCGTCTTTTTTTTTTTGTGTTTTTTGAAGAGTTGTACCTATTTATCTTTGTGAAAAATGGTCGTATTGAGATGAAATTAAAAGCAAGTAAGATTTATATTACAAGTTTTCAATTACTTTTTTAAATATTTTTTTTAATATACCGTTACTGCGCATCACAAAAAATAGCACAAGCCAAAAACTTTCAAAAAAAATTTGAACATCTGGATCTTCATCAAACATTTTTTTTAAGTTAATCAATAGTATCCGCCAGATAAGATGTTTATTCAGCTATAATATAACAATTTCTTGTTATCCTACGATTTTTGTTAATAGAGATTTTCGATGTTGAATGAAAAAGGTGACTTTTGTCTTTGATTACCAATATCTCGACAAATAATAATGACTCATAAAATGTAAGGCCAGTTTAAAAAAACAGTGCTAAATTCCTAAAAGATTTGTTTGAAACATTATAAAGAAAAATTTTTGTACACTCCCCGTTAATTTTTGAAAAAGTAGGTACCTACAGTGGCGTGGCGTCTATATAACACGATTCCTATCGAGTTACCTTTTGAAATTCTACCTTTCAACATTCAATCAAGCTTATTAAATAACGAGCAACATTGATCTATATAAATAGAAAATTCTCTAAATATGTCGAAGAAAACCGTGTTGTTTTTTTTCTATAAGAAAGCAAAAGAAATAACTCGGTTTTCTGCGTCTTGTTTAGACAATATTTTATGAAATTTTGTGTGTATCTCGCTGTTGTATGTATTAAGTTTATTGAGCAGGGCAGAGGTAGAGGTAGGTTTCTGTTCGAAAAATTAATTTTAATTCGAAAAAAAGTAACAAGCTTTTTTTCGTTTTATTTCAATAATTTTGTATGTATATCGCTGCGCTGCCGTGTGAAGTTTTCTGAGGAAGTAATGTGTAATTTATTTTATTGTAAAATTAAACTTTTAATACCCTATCTATACTAAATTTGTAAACCATAGCGTGGACGTGCAATACTCGATATAGGCAATTTAAGGTAGACATTTATAATTTAGTTACCTACTATGTTTTCTGGTGACTAATTTTTCTTCGACTTACCATTTGAAATCATCCACGCCACGCCACGCCACTGGTACCTACCTACAAAAAAATGAGTTTTTGTAAATCTTTTTTAATGATCACAACCCTAAAACTAGTACAACGTCTTACAGAAAAATAAACCAACAAAAATCCTGTAAATTTTCAAATTGATCCGTAAGACCGTTTTTACGTTAAAAAAAAAAAAAAACAACACAAACATATATTTGCCAGTAAGACCTAGGGTCTTATAAATTAGGCAATGTTAGAAGGAATAGAAGGATAGGATAGATTTTTGTTGGCACATTGGACTGAGAAATAATGTTTTGATTATCTCATTAAATCTCATTAAAAGAATGGTCAAACTAAAAAATAATAATTAAAGGAGTGATTTTAACTATTGTTTTATCATCATCAAAAGAAAACGAAAATTAATTTTTTTTCAAACTTTTTTCACATTTAATTAGTAACATATTCAAAAGAATTTTCGTTATAAGAAGGTGAATTATTATTAAAATAACTTTTTAAATCAAGTTTTTTTAGCGAATAGTTTTGAGCAATTAACTTTCAATCTCAAAATTTTGAAAAAAAAACATTAAAGTCAAATATTGGAAACTGGAAGGTCTTCGGACGCATACTTTAAAAGATATCATGAAATATCTTAACAACTTCTACTCACTTGACTTATGTAAGTGTATGTAAGGATTAACTACTTTTTGGCTTCTGTTCTCTGACCAGAGAGCTTAGAACTCAGTTTGTCTGAACTCTGGTAGATTTCGTTATTTTCAATTTTCTTAAAAACTAAAAGACATTTTAGCATCTAGTTTTCTTTTTTTGACTAAAAGCTAATAAGAGCATTGAATTTTGAAAACAAAAACTATACTTAATTATATAAAATTTTGAAAAAAATTAGTTTCAAACTTTTTTTTTGGAGTTTGGAAAATAATTTTTCAAAAACTATTAACTAACACAACTTAATTTAAAATTAAAATCAAAGAAGAGATTTCTGGCTTTCCAAAAAGGTATAGCATGGCATTTTAAATCGTACAGTTGTTTTTAAATATTTTTTTTTCTGTTTTAAGTCAATTTTTTAGAAAATTGCCCCTTCTGCCTAAACGGAGGGAAATAGACCCCCCTACTATACGATTTTTTTCTTGTCTCAACCCAACCTACTCGCTCCAGCAGGTGCATCTTATACCGATCACCCTGTAGGTATATACCTAATTCTATACCAACTATATTAAAAAACATTCCAACAGATGAGCCATCAAAAAAATGTACATACATAGGTACTTATAAGCTACACAAATGTGCAATTTATTTTTATGCATAAAATACCTAATGTCCTCTCACTCCCACCCTGCCTCTCGCAATGTTCCTAATCAACCACCAAACCTACTAAAAAACATTATTCTGGGCAACCATCGAACCAACAAAGAAAAAACATGATTGCATATTGAGGAACAGGTTTTTTCATACATGACCTACTTTGCTGTGAGATGAGAAAGACGACCCACAAAAAAAATGCGAACGCATGTGCCATATAATTTTCTTGCACTTGTATATCTCCCCTCCATCCAAAATATTGCTGGCCGACCATCGAAAAGACATGTCAGCTAAGCAAATATATGAATGAATATCCAACAACAGGTTATTATTATATTCTGTCTCTGCCGCGAGATGAGAAATACAAAAAAGGAGGAAAAAACTACATAATAAGAAAAAACAAAAACAAAGGCGATATTTGTTTTGGAGTGAGAACAAAGAGAGTTGGCGCTGATACTGCAGCAGATTTCTTCTGAACTGCAAACTTCTTTGTGTGCGTGTGGAAAGAAATTTTATGTTAAAAAACGCAAAATGGACCCATTTTCTAAAATAAAAATTAATTAAACTGTTAATAAAGTTATTGTTTTCTTCACTGCGAATAATGAAGAAAATATAAAAAAAAATAATACAAATATTTTGAAGTTCTACGGTGCCTCTTGCTCCCACAACTACAATAAACATTTTGACTTATAATATTGCATTTTTAAATATGTTATAAGCAAAAAAAATATTTTTCAAATCGCAGTTTACTACTCTTGCATATTTGCTTTCGTAAATAAATAATTTTAAAAAATAACAAAATTAATTAAGTACTATTAAAGGATTTTCCCCGAAATATTCCAAAAAAAAAAACAACGTTTTTTTGCATTTGTCTCTAAAAAGTGATTATAAAAATTTTCAAAAAAAAAAAATACAAATAACAGCTCATGTTTACTGACATTGAAATAAAATTTATTTGGCTTCAATATCTTGAAAACTTTTGAGGTTTTATCAAATGATACAACCGTATCACCTTGAAAATTCGTCTTATTTGTGTGTAACTTTATTAATTTTTTTTTTTAGAAAAGATTATAAAAATATTAAAAAATTAAATCGCCGTTTACCTCACTCGTTTATTGTCTTTGAAATAAAAATAAGAAAAAAATAAAAAACGAAAAATTATAATATAATTTATTAATTCCTGCAAACTGCTACCGAAAATTTCTCTTTTTTTTATTTCTCTCTCGGATTTAAGGTATAATACATTGTTTTTTAATTTTTAAAACTGAAAAAAAACTTCAGCCAATTAATTTACAATCGAAAACTTTTTGTTATATTAAAATATTGTAAGAACTCTAGACGCTACACGGCTCAACGCAAAATCCCTAGCCGATTTTTTAATAGGAACATACCCTTAAGAATTAAGATCTTGTTATAATACTCACATTCGTCTAATAACAATATTATATTTTCCCCGAGATCTGATCCGGATTGGATTTGGAAACATAAATACAAGTATTACAAAAACAACACAAGATCCAGGTCTGCCTTTGGATTTGGATTTCAAAATCCATTTTTTGAACATTTCCCTAGCAATATTTTAATTTTATGTGTTGGTACACGTCAGAGATTTACAAAAAAAAAACTCAGTAAAATTTTTAATTTTGGAAATCAAACACATGCCGCCTCCATTGTAATTTATTTTGTTGAGTTTTATTTTCACTTAATAAAGCCGACACACGGAAAAATACATAAAAACTAGGTATTAACTAAATTGAAATTAAACTGAATTTAAAAATCGTTCCATTTTTAAACATTTGTCCTTCTTTATACAAAATATTGTTTCAAACAAGATTTGTGAAAATTTTCGTTCTGTCAATTTTATTGTGCGAGAACTAAAAAAAATTGTGATCCAGTTTGTTCTATTATCATGATCTGATCTGGATCAGATCTAGCGGAAAATAAAATACAGCTATTATTATAAGAGGTTAGCATCGGTGTGTATTTCTATTTGTTTGTATTGTTGTTTTCCCCCCATCTAGAGCTTCTTTTCGATTAAAGAACTGTCAAAATTAGAAAGAGAAAAGACAGAGTCAGATTCTGGAAAAGCCCAATAAGCTGACAATTTACAAATTTGTTACAATGTAAAATTGTCCGTTCACACGATTGGTAGATTTTGTGCCAAAGTCTGACAATTTAATTGTCAGCTCTTGTCTGACAATTTTCGGACAGTTATATATCTGACAATATTGTCAGCTGGAAAATTTTCTGTTCACACGGTTGGCAGATCAATAAAAATTAAATTCGCAATAAAAATTCAATTGAGGATTTCAAGATCAAACATCTTTTATAGAATTTCACTTTTTGATGTACATATGTAGCCACTCTATCAAGAAGAGGATACTTTCAAAGTGATTTGAAAATCTAGTTTCATAGTGGTAATTCCAAAACAATTGGACGAGCATTTGAAACAATTTAACTACAACTGGACATCGAGAGCAACGGACGACTTTACACACTACGAAGGAGGAATATGCCAGAAGTCGTCAAGACGAAGAACAAAAGTCCATATTCCCTATCCATTTATTAAACAAAAAAAAAAAGAATTTAAATTTTAAATCATTTATTTTTTGAAAAACGCAAGAATGAAAAGATCTTGCAATAATTGAACTATATTGTTTAGAAGAAAAAATAAACCTTTGCGTACAAAAAATTCAGCAGGCTTGCTCTAGAGAGCTCGACTGATTTAGAAAGCTATTGTTACCAATTGCATGAGCTGGTTTTTTTTTGCAGGTAGTGTTCCTGTCCATGTCCACCCTCGTTTTGGCATTCTTCAAATTTATTTGATTGCTCGTATTGAAGTCCAATTTTTTTTTAACTTGTTGGAATTTCCTGTTTACTTTATTTTCATCGTATTAAATCTTCATTTGAGTAGATATCTTTCAATGGTTTTATTTATTCCGAACAAAACTACACAGCACAACGAATTCAATATAAAAGCGAGTCCAGTTGCTTTATAAATTTTTATTATTCAGTTTTGGAAAAACTACAAAATTCCTGCAAAAATGTTTTTTTTATCTCTCAATCCGTTTGACATTTCGAACAATGAAGAAATTGTCAGCAATTGTAAGATGTTTTCAATGAAAACATCTGACAATGACCAATGAGTCTGACAATGTCCTAATCGTCTGACAATGACACAAATTGTGCGTTCAGACGATTTTTTGTCAGATTGTCATCTGACAATTACCTGACAATGACGTTTACTTAGCTTAAAGCTAAGTACAGACGATTGTCAGATCTTACAATATTGTTAGATCTGTCAGTGAAAATACTGTCCCAAATGTCTTACAATCGTCTGAACGCACAATTTGTGTCATTGTCAGACTCATTGGTCATTGTCAGATTTTTTTTATTGAAAACATCTTACAACTGCCGAAAATGTCCTCATTGTTCGAAATGTCAAACGGTTAGAGCCGAGTTGAGAGATAAAAAAAAAACTTTTGTAGAAAATTTGTAGTTTTTCCACAACTGATTAAAAAATCTATAAATCAACTGGACTCACTTTTATATTAAATTCCTTGTGCTGGAATAAATAAAACCATTCAAAGATATGTACTCAAATGAAGATTAAATACGATGAAAATAAAGTGAACAGCAAATTCCAACAAGTTAAAAAATTGGACTTCAAAATGACCAAGAATCTATACGAGCAATGAAATAAATTTGGAGAATGCCAAAACGAGGGTGGACAGGGAAACTACCTGGAAAAAAACCAGCTCAAGTAATTGGTAAAAACAGGCAGCCTGCCCTCAGATCTAACACATAGTCTCAAGGTCACAATCAGCTGAGCTCTCTGGCCTGCAGAATTTTTTGCACGCAAAGGTTTATTTTTTGTTCTGAACAATATAGTTCAATTAATGCAAGATCTCCTCATTCTTGCAAGTCTTTCAAAAAATGAATGATTTAAATTCTTTTTTTTTTTTAATAAATCGATAGAGAATATGGACTTTTGTTCTTCGTCAGTCGCCGTCGATGTCTAGTTGTAGTCAAATTGTTTGAAATGCTCGTCCAATTGTTTTGGCATTACCATGATGTCACTAGATTTTCAAGTCACTTTGAAAGTATCCTCTCGTAGCCACTATACGAATTCACATTTTTAAAAAGTGAAATTCTATAAAAGATCTTTGACCTTGAAATCCTCAATTAAGGCCGTGTGTGAATTCGTTTAAAATTTCGATTAAATTTGATCCCACATTAAATTTTGACGTTTCTTCAGTGGTGAATACAATTTCATCTTTTTGCTGTGTGAATTCAATTAAATGGGATTTTTTAAATTCTAATATTTTTCTTCCGTCCGCGAGTTTTGGAAAAAAAGTAAACACATTTTTTTGTATTAAATTTCGCGAGGTAAAAAATTAAACGCCCATTCTAATGAGTTCAAAGAGTTCTTACCCTGGGCCTGTTATAAAGAACGCTTATGGTTCGCATTCTGTTGCAAGCAGCTGCAGATCAAAAACACAAGACGCAAAAAACTCTGACCGCTTCATTCAGAACGATGTGTTTTTCTAATTTGCGTCAATTCAAACTTGTAACGCAAAAGAAGTTGTATCCAAGAGAACAAACAATGTTCTACTTCTACTTCTATTTCTCTGCAAGCAAGGATCCAGTAGTCTTCATTGTGGCTCTAGAAAAAAGATTATACAAATTGGCGTTGAACTTTTTCTTAATATTTTAGAGTGAAATCATTTAATTATATTTTGACTTATCTATTAATGCATCTTCATTGAATATGTTCTTTTTATGCACATGAAAACAAACAAAACCTTTCGTGGGTGCTAGTAAACGTCAAAATTTAATCTAGCAGCACAAATTTAACGTGCCCCCGGACCATGTTAAATTTTGACGTCTTATATCCACCTCAACAGTGTCAAAATTTAATTTTTGGATCAAATTTAATCCAATTCACACACGGCCTAAATTGAATTTTTATTGTGCCCTGAATTTTTATTGATCTGCCAACCATGTGAACAGAAAATTTTCAAGCTGTCAGATATATAATTGTCCGAAAATTGTCAGACAAGAGCTGACAATTAATTTGTCAGACAAGAGCTGACAATTAATTTGTCAGACTTTGGCACGAAATCTACCAATCGTGTGAGCGGACAATTTCACATTGTAAGAAATTTGTCAATTGTCAGCTAATTGTCCGCTATTGTAAAACCATTGACAGATCTGACAATATCGTAAGATCTAACAATCGTCTGTACTTAGCTTTAGCTTTGATTTCAGTTCATTAAATGCATCCTCACAGCTGGGGCTCCAGGAAAAACGTCGATTTTCCTCCGTCAGTTCGGAGAGAGGCTTGGCAAGTGTTGAAGATCCTCCAATAAGTCGGCGGTAATAAGAAAAAGTCCTAAAAAGCTCCTAACTTGCTTTTTATTTCGAGTAATTGGCCATAGCTGAACAGCTTTGATTTTTTCGGGATCTGTAACAAGACCATTTTCTGACACAATGTGTCCTAAGTAGTTCACACTTTTTCTCAAGAAGTGACATTTGGTGGGATTGAGCTTGAGATTAGCTGTTCGAAGACGCTGAAAGATTTGTTCTACGACAAGAAGATGTTCGTCGAAGGTACGTTGTAAACAATGATGTCATCCAAGTAGATCAGCACAGTTTTCCAGGACATGCCTCTAAATATTTTGTCCATTAATCTTTCAAAAGTGGCAGGAGCGTTGCAAAGCCAAAAAGGCATGACATTGAACTGCCATAGCCCGTCTCCGGTGGAGAATGCCGTCTTCTCTTTATCTCGTTCTTCCATCTCCGCACTTGCCAGTACACACTCTGTAAGTCCATCGTAGAGAACCACTTTGCTCCGACTAACGTTGCAAAGAGATCATCCATCCTCGGTAGTAGGTAGGAATCTTTTCTTGTCTCATTCAGAAGTCGGTAGTCTACACAAAAATCCTTTTTTTTTTACAAGTACGATTGGCGATGCCCATGGCCGTTGCAGGGTTCTATTATGTTTTTGTTTTCCATTTCTTCTATCAGTTGAGTAACTTCTTCTCGTTTAGCCTATGGGATTCTGTGACCCTGGTCTTGAGGTCCTGTGGAAAATAAGTTTTTGTAAGATAGTAAAAGGTTTTTAAAACGAAATACCAGGTCCTGAGTAAGACCTTCCGGAATGGCATCTAAAAATTCTTGAAGATGTGCAGGGGTTGAATTTACAGGGGTGGTTGAGTCGCACACTTCGGCTGTGCAAGCTCGCCCAACGACCATGTCTCTTAAGGTGATATTACATTGTCATATATATATGACCAATGCGAGTCATATAAAATATGGCACAATATTTGTATATATGACAAGTATTAATAGTCTATGCCATATAAGTATGCCATATAATGATCACAAGCTTTTTCTGTTAATTTTTGTTTACAAATATGACACAGTTGCTACAAAAAATAAAATATTTAAAAAATCCGATATATTTGACCAATCATGTTTCATTAAATCATATATTTTTTTAAATTCAAAATAATTCATGGTTGTCATATATATGGAGTCATATATATTTTGTCATATAGATATGACTATCACACTTATATGACATTTTTGAGCCATATTTATTTGGCAAACTTGCCATATATACAATGACAATGTAATATCATCTTTAGTAACGTTACTTCCTTTTCTGTCGTGTTGATGACTCTTACAATGACCTGCGTTTGTGTTTTATCAACGAAGGTTCGGGCTAAGAACACCCCTTTTGGCAGCTGATTCTAGTCACAAGATTCAATTGGTGCCGTGACTTAAGGCCTAGTGACATAAGGCCTAATTTGGGTGTTTGGCCTTATGTCACTTTTCAATATAGCGACATAAGGCCAAATTTTAAGAGTTGGTCTTAAGTCACTTTTGAAAAGTGACGTAAGGCCAATTGGGCCTTATGTCACTTTGAACTGTTTTCTTTAAAACCGAAGATATATTGAATAAATTCCGCATGTCGCCACGTACATATATGTATGTGTATGTACGTTACTGTAAGAATCCGAAATAATAAATTCTAGAATTTACCAATAAATCCTAGAGCACCCAGCAGCGTATTGTAACGTTTTACCACGGTTCGATATAAAACTTATTTATTTTTAACTGTCAACCGTCAATTATTTCCTTTTTAAATAAAACACACTTTACTTCACTTCAAATATTTTATTAATCACCAATCTCAATAGTATGCAACTTAAATTCACTTCCGGATACTTTTAACTTCGAACTTTACACTTTCGCTTTCAAAAATAAACTGTGTCTGTGCTCAAAAAATTTCTCCTTATATAGTGAGCTGAGAGGTTCGGGACTCTACTCGAAAGTATTGGCACAAAAGCTATCTGGAAGATTCCATTCCAATGAAGAGAGATGGCGTTCTCTCCACTCTTCCATTCAGCGCATTTTCCCCCTGAGAGAGATAGGCGCGCTCTCTCGGGATTTTTTATAAATGGTTGTTGTCTTCGATAAGGGTATTTTTGTGCTTGGCTCTTTGTTTGTTCCGAAAGTAGTTAGGTGCTGATTTCATCGTTACAGTATATACAGTGAGGTATGTATGGGGGGGCATGCTGCCCCCCCTGCAACCCCCCTGCTCAGCCCACTATAGGATTTGGGGTAGGTGCGAGGTTGGGGTGTATTTCAAGTTTCTTTTGCAGAATTTTCCGGTAAATCCTACCTCACTGTTTATACATACGACACATTCAAAGTTTCTTTAAATTCAGATTCTTAAAATACAAAAAAACTTTGCATACACCCAACCTCGCACCTACCCCAATTCCTATAGTGGGCCAAGCAGGGGGGTTGCAGGGGGGCAGCATGCCCTCCATACATACCTCACTATTTATACGCCGTAATGCTGAGTAAATTTACCGGTAAATTCTAAAATTTCATTATTTCGGCTTTTTACAGCAATATATATATATTCATGGTGACATGACATGCCGAATTTATTCAATATAGTTTCCGTTTAAAAGATGTCCGAAACCTCTTTTACTGTAAGGGGAGCTTTTGGGAATTTTAGATAATTATATTTGGCCTTATGTCTCAAATATGTAAATTTGGTCTTATGTCGCTTTTGTAAAGTGACATAAGGCCAAACACCCAAATTTGGCCTAATGTCACTTGGCCTTAAGTCACGGCACCCTAGTCACAAGATTCAATTAAAGTAGGCCCGTTTTTTAAATCTGTCGGTCTTGGCAGCGGGAATACGACCTCGGAATGAGCCGGCAAGACTTCTATGGCTTTTGTCAATAGGAGACTAGTAGAAGCCGCTGCGGCTATTTGGAGTGGAAGTTTCCTTCCACGAACTTCTAATGACAGCTCGGAAAATCTAAGGTGCACATATTTTTCTGAAGGAAATCTATGCCTAAGATAGTAGGGACTGTTTGACCTACAACTACAAAAGTTTGAGTGAACTCCTTATGATTGAGAACTACTATCACTTCTGCCGTACCTAATGACCAAAGTGTTCCTCCAGATATTCCTTCTATCTTCCTTCTCACTTATGATTGAGACATCAGCTCCCGAATCGACAAGAAAATTAAGTCTCCGCCGTTCGATGTAGCCTTCTAGTGACAAGCCAGCTCCATTGGCTACTCCTGCAGAAACCGAATTAGGTGGTGGGATGGATTTTGATGAAGAAAGTTTTATGGGAATTTTTGGGATATGAGAAGGGTTCTGAAGCGAGTTGAAATGATTCTGCTGGTGTTCGCTTCACTTCACCGGCAGCTTCTTGTTTTCCGCCTCCTTGAAAGTAGATGATGTTCCGTTCTCTGTGGAACCACGGCTTAGCTTAGGGGAAGTACTTAATGCCAAAACATTCTTGTGACCACGTCGATCAAATCGAGACATAATCTCTTGTGCAACTCGGAGGGCTTCCGAAAGACTACGAGGCCGCCCTACTGCCACCAGATTTTGTATTTGGTCATCCCTTATGCCTTCAATAAACTGAGTGAGCACAATCTCCTCTACTACCTTCTCTGCTCCATCTGGGAAGGCAAAAGTTGCGAGGCGCTGCAGATGAATGGAAAACTCCGCCAGAGATTCTTTAGGTCGCTGGAGACGATTCCGCAGCAGCGTGTAACTCGTGTGGTCATCGAAACTAAACCGCTGTTGAAGGAGACCCCGCAATACTTCATATTAGAGGGGTTTTCCTCGTGGCATGGCACTAAGTACGGATAGAGCTTCGCTCGGAGTTGCATAGCTAGACCATGAGCTTTCTCTGTTTCCGTCCATCCGTGGAAATTGGCCACAATTTCAAACTGAGTTCCGTCCAGGACGCAGTTCCATCATAAGGCTGGACTACGCTTGGGTTAAAAAAAACTAGTCATAAACTGATTCGTGTTCGAAGTAAGACATGAGTGGTGGACTATGGTAGATGCTCCACCGAGAGTGGTTTTGTTACAGCTCTATCAGTACCCGTAAAGGAAGTAGATCTTCTCTGATTTATCGGTTCAGGCGGAGCTGCGAGATGTAACATATTTGAAAAACCTGGGTTTGGAAAAAATATTCCGGAGGACGCATGTTGTGCTTCTCGATCTAAGTGTGTACGGGGTTCCGAAAAAGAGAATGTGACCGCATTTTTCATTATTGAGCGATACCGGTCTTTGGTCCCATAAAATTTCCATTCTTTTGAAGTGCCATACTTCTAGGTTCGTTGACACAACGACTCTTTTGTCGATTTACACCTGAAAGTAATTTATTTAATTTAATTAGAAGTCCAATTAATCTAACTGTTTTACCGAACGGTTTCATTTTAGCTGTTCAGCCAGTTATGTTCATTTTTTAACTTGAGTTTCTTTGGATTGTAGAACCTCATTATTTTGAAGTTGTTGGATTGACTATGAGTGACATTTCACGTCCCATCCCAGATTAGATAGCAACAAACAAAACAACATCTCCAGGTTAGTAAAAAAAAATAAACCTAATTACAAATTTGTATCCGTGCGCCCAATAAATTCAGTTTTTTTTTCATTTACAGAAGTCCCGACGATCAAAAAGCCAGCTAATGGATATTTGTAGGTTCAGAGCAACTTTGAGACGTCCGTAAAACTTGATCCAAATGTATCAATTGCATCAATTATGCATTTAAAAAAAATCATTGACATTGACCCCTGTTAAATCTCTGTTCTGCAGAATTTGTCCTTAGTGGTGTTATTTACACTGCATTAGGGGATGGTCGATATCCTCATTGGAACTTAAAAATCGTCATACATCGGATAAATTTCAGACGCTTCTGTCTGTTTCATAACCTTGATTTTTGTATTGCACAAGCTGCACTGATGCAGATGATATTTTCAAACATACAACCTAGGCAACCTACATTGTACGCTACCTGTCCAGCTTACGTTTACAGCATATATAAACTATAAAGACCGATCTGGACCACAAACCTTCAAAGCATGCTTTCTATGCCTGCTGACATAATGTTGTTTTCATTATGAGTGAATTGTACCGTCAATACAACCCGCTTCACAAAGAAATCCTCCAAGAGAATTTTTTGTCCAGCATTGGGCTTCATTACCGGCCCAATGTTATGCACACAAAAGTTGTTGGAAGTGACTTAAACCCTGTCTAATTGTAGTTTATTTCCAATTTAAAAAGAAACTCTCTTTTTTCCAACAATTATTTCCGATATCAAAGATAATTCTTAACTTAACTACTCTTTGGTCACTGTTAATTACTTCTTCGTTCTCAAAATGGTTATTTTTTGTTTTATTATTATTTTCCGACAACTTTTCATAAAAAAACACTTATTTGCTAATGAAAATTTCTCTTTGCATATTACTGAAAAACTTTTCAAAACTCTCAATATAATTTGCAAAGTTTATTTGTTTGGTGAAACGAAAAGTACAATATTTTTTTTTTTTTAAATTAAAAACACTTTTCACTTTGCAGAAAAGAACTTTTCACTTTGCAAATTTGCGTTTGGTGAAACGTAATTTGCCAAGAGTAAAACTTTTCATTTCAATAATTTCCTCTTTGCAAATTTGCGTTTGGTGAAACGAAATTTGCAAAGTAAAAGTCACTTTGCAACTTTTCACTTTTACTTTGCAAATTTCGTTTCACCAAACGCAAATTTGCAAAGAGGAAATTATTGAAATGAAATTTGCAAATTTGCAAAGTGAAAAGTTCTTTTCTGCAAAGTGAAAAGTTTTGTTAATTTGAAAAAAATATTGTACTTCTCGTTTCACCAAAAAAATAAACTTTGCAAATTATATTTAGAATTTTTTAAGTTTTTCAGTAAAATGCAAAGAGAAATTTTCATTTGCAAATAAGCGTTTTTTATGAAAAGTTGTCGGAAAATAATAATAAAAAAAAAACAACCATTTTGAGAACGAAGAAGTAAATAATAGTGACTAAAGAGTAGTTGAGTTAAGAATTATCTTTGATATCGGAAATAATTGTTCGAAAAAAGAGAGTTTCTTTTTAAATTGGAAATAAACTACAATTAGACAGTCAAAGGAATATGGGCTTAAGTCACTCCCAACAAATTTTGTGTGCATAACATTGGGCCGGTAATGAATCCCAATATCACGGTGTTGCATCTGTGCAACACCATTTGCTGGACAAAAAATTGTCTTGGAGGATTTCTTTGTGACCCTTCCAACATCTAAATTTCCATACGTATAGCCAAAGTTCTCCAAAATACGCATTTGTCTTTCTTTTCCTTAGTAACTTATCAATACATACGTCAATAAATAATAAAGATCTGTGTACGAACTCAAATAATCCTCAAACAAAAATCAGAACAAATAATTCACTTCCATTCAAAGTAACAAAAAATTTCTTTTAACTTCAGCGCACCGCAAGCTAACCCAAATCCACATACAACATATAATTCAAATTACCTACCTACCAAAGAAGTGCCTAATAACAAAAATTTCCTCGTAGGGTGTTCTCCTTACTTCAGCGCACCCAGCTAACCCAAATCCACATACAAAAAAATTCAAAAAAAAAGCACAAGAAATCGTTTTCCCTTATAAATCTTTATGCATTGGTGTTCACCTTCATCAAGCGCACCAACAAAGCCCAAACAAACAAAATGTGTGTTGTTGATCGTCGCCACGACTCGGTTGCAGTGAGGGATGATTTTTTTTACTTAAAAAATCATCAAAAATGTCGATAGAACCTGACTAGATTGTTTATAACTTTTGATTAAGTGGGAGGATTTATTTCATAGAGGTATCTAAAGAAAGGTAAGAAATCAACCCATTTCTTGATGTACATACATTTATAACGGTTCATATAAAAAATATAATTGAGGCGCCGTAAACCCAAAATTGATTATTTTTAAATCACATTTATCGGTAAATGTGATGAAAAATTTCAAAATTTTCAAAAATTATGTACTACAATATTGTGCATCTAACTATGTTGAACAAATAAGTTCGCGGTGATTTTAAGAGCGTAGCGAGAAATTTCGATTTTCAACGATTTCTTAAATTTCATTGAAAAAATCGCTTAAATTGACTTATAAAAAAAATCTTACCTCAAAAATAAATGTCACTTCCTTATGAAAGGGCTATCAAAAAAACCTCAATGAATTATCCATTTTATTAATGTCACAATATTACAAAAACTCATTTACTTATAAAAAATCTTAAAAATTTCAAATGGAAAGTATTTTCAATTTTCTTCAAAAACTAGAAGACATAAAACCATTCGGATTCTTGTGTTCGATTAAAAATTAATATGTAAACGCATTGACAACAAAAAGTTAATTTAGCACTTCATTTCACAATTTTGAAAAAATTGGTCTACATTTTTTTTATGAAAATTTTAAGTTTTTATGCGAATTTTTTTAAAACTATTGACATAAATAATTTAACTTAAATTTAAGATTAAAGAATTAATTTCTGGCTGTCAAAACCGGTATAATATTGTATAGTAAGTGTTGCCGTTGTTTTTTAATTGAATATATATTTTTTTTCATTTTAAGTCATTTTTTCTAAAATTGGTAATATCTCTTAAACGGGGCTAGATAGACCACCGTCCTATAGTAAAAAATGCTTGTTTTTGACCACTCTACAAAAAAAGGTTACCAAAGCTAACGTAGGTACTCTCCCCGAATGGATAATTTTACTGCAGCAAAAACATAGCGAACACCCTACTCAAAGCACCACGGCACGTCACTGCGACCATCCCCTAATCCAGTGTTAATAACACCACTAAGGACAAATTCTGCAGAACAGAGATCTAACAGGGGTCAATGTCAATGTTTTTTTTTTAACAAATGTTTTTTACAAATGTATCAATTTGGATCAAGTTTTACTTTGCAACTTTGCAAAATACGAATTTAAATGCAAAGTTCTTTTTTAAATTGGTGAAACACTTTTACTTTTCACTTTTCAAAAAAAGTCTGAAAAATTGAAAAGTGAAAAGTCTTTTCACTTTGCAAATTTTGTGAAACACTTCGCACTTTTACTTTGCAGGAAATTATTTTTTTGCAAAGTTGCAAAGTGAAAAGTGTTTGGTGAAATAGGCCCCTGGTCTTAAGTACTTGACTAAATATTAATAAGAGCATTGAATATTAGACACAAAAATATTACCTAATTACGTAAAATTAAAAAAAAAAATATTCTGGCCACAATTTTTGATTTTTTTTTCTAAAATTTTGAGTTTGAAAATCAATTTTTCAAAAACTGTTCACTAAAATAATTTGAATTAAAAATAGAATACAAGAATGAATTTTTGGCTTTCAAATATGGTACAGCATGACATTGTAAGTAATGCCGTGGTTTTTCAATGATTGTTTTTCTATTCCCAGTCAATTTTTTAGAATATTGTCTCTTCTCCTTAAACGGGTGGAAATAGACCCTCCTTCTATGTGTTTTTTTTCTTGTCTCGACTAAGCCTATACGCCCTAAGCTTTTGTTGCATTTTATGCAAAACATTGTTTAGTATACCTAGTAATTTAACACTGATATTATACTGATTACAATGGAAAAATGGTACAAGACACGTACTATATTTACTAAAATAATTGTATTAAATGTAATTATTCATGAAATAAAAATAAAATTATGTAGTAGGTCTTAGAAAATTCTGTATTACAGAACTGTTTTTTTAAATTCTTCATTTCCCTTTCAATTTATAGCGTATATAAATAAGTTAACTTATATTTTCATTTTTCTCGGAATAATTTTGAATGCAATTGTGCCGTTTATCCCCTGGACCCTTCATATGTTTTCAAAACAACACACCGTTTAAAAATTATATCCGAAAAACGGATACTTTTGTCAAACGGTCAGTCGGAGGAAGAATTCGGTTTATATTATTCTACACATAATGACGTAATAAAAAATTGATTCGTTTATAAAAAAAACTGCTTACTAAAATTGTTAATTTTTTTTTTCGATTCGAATATATCAAATACATACATATCTACTCTGGAATAAGTTAAGTCTATACACCATGCCATAAATAAATTATTGGTACAGTTTATAAAAAATTCACTTGACACTTTTTTAAAACAAATAGGTGCCTAGGTAGGGTGCGCATTATGTATGCATGACATTTTTATTTTTTCTCCCTTTAAGCAAAAGACTTCGTTTTGGATTCGCACACGTAGTCAAAAACCTATGGAGGACTCCGCGCACGGATCCAAATACGGATCCGCAAAACTGCATTTGTCGGCTCAAATTAGTATGGAAATTAGAATCACCACTGACCCACTTGCGCATGTATTGTGAGAGTGAGAGTTCACCATACTCAGCGAAAACCGAGACCAAAACGTATCCAAAATGAATCGCAAAAAAAAAATACTTTTTTCATTCAAATTTTCTCCGATCGAGTTTACCCACAAAAGACAAACAAAGCTTTTTTTCATTTCAAGACACTTTTATTTTCATCAATTATTAATATAAATACAATTTAAAAACATAATTTATTGCACTACAAAAACACGAAATGAACGAAAAACAGTAACATTTAATTTATGAAGCGGCCATTTCTCAATTTTTTATAAGAAAATAGAAGAAAAGGGAAAAAAAAAAGAACTACGTCTTCGCTATTCCACTTGCAAAGATGAACTAATCAAAGGTGTGGACTGTGGGGAAAATGCCTTCCGAAACAAAGAATTTTTGTAGGTGTGCGTGAAACACTCAGTGTAGCAAAGATCCAAGAAGGACCGAAAGTTGGGTCAGTGAATTTGCTTGAAGGGCTAATTCAACCCGCCATCTGGCTTCCAAATTACAGGGTGCATCATGAAAATTTGTAGAATACTGAATACACGATTTATTAATGAAGTAAATATGAAAAATTATAATAAAAATATTTTTCTCCAATTGGTTTTTAGTTATTTATTATCTGTAGTTGTGTACATATTTCAGCTCTGTTAAAATATTTGAAATATTAAAAAGTAACATTCTTTCTTTACTAAGCTAAGAGTTTAACTTCAGTAAAAACAACGATTTAAATTAAATAAAAAAACACAAGTTTTTAATTTTAAGACACCTTAATGACTTTGCCAATTTATTTAATGTAATTTTATTTAATAAAAAAGAAAAATGAAAAATACATTAAAAACTATTCGGATGCATTTCGACTATATTTGTCATCCTCAGCGAGTACTTTTATACTAAGTTTAGTTGGTTGATAAGAAAATGAGATGATAAGAAAAAAGAAAAAGGGAAAAAAGAAAGTAATGACATTAAGAAAATGATAAACACAACAGAATTTAGTTATTAGATATGTACTAATTGATGACATCAAAAACTTTAAATAAAGGTGACCGTATTGGTGCTTCTAACGTGTTCATAGAGATGGTTCTATTGCAGTACATATAGATGCTCTCGTAGGAATCCAATTTATGTGTTGCATTCACTTGCTTCTTCAATTTGATGTTGTTTATGTCCCATTCCATGTGATTGTTTTCCAAAGCGTGAAGTGCCACTGCTGATTTTGTCGCCTGTCCTTTGTTGATGTTGTTTAAATGTTCTTTAAATCGTGTCGATATTTCTTTTTGCTTGGCCTATGTATTTTTGATCACATTCAGAACAAATTATTTCATAAATTCCAGATTTTTTAAAATTTTCTGTTTTGTCTTTCAAATTTACTAATTGATTTTGTATTTTTCCGTTGCTTGAATGAACCATTTCAAAATTATGTTTTTTAAAAACTTTCTTGAGTCCGTTTGTTATTTCAGGAATGTATGGTAAGCTAATTCTTTTTCTTTCTTGATAATCAAAAGAAAGTGTCGTTATGTTTCGTTTTTTGATTTTATTTGAATGTAGTTTTACCAACGAGTCTATCATTTCCTCTGAAAAACCGTTCAAATAGGCTGCTTGTTTTATATTTTTTAATTCTTCCATGAAGTATATGACATTCAGTGGCAATCTACAAAGACGGAAAACCATGCTATGAAAAGCTGCTTTTTTGTGTGTCATCGGGCAGTATGAATCAGCTGGGATGTATCTTGGTATATTCGATGGTTTTCTATAAACTGAGAAGTCTATGTCGCCATTACTTTTTCGATTTAAGCATACATCTAAGAAAGGTAAAGATGAGTTGTTTTCTCTTTCTATCGTGAAATTTATTGTTTGCCATTGACTGTTGAGGTATTGTAATAATTCATCGGTTTTCATCTTTTCCACTACTGCTGCGACATCATCGACGTACCTCCACCAGATTCGTGGAAATAAACTGTTGTTTTTTAAATTCATTTCGAAATGTGACATGAACAAATTTGCTAAAAAGGGTGAAAGTGCATTTCCCATACAAGTACCTTTAGTAATTTTGTAATAAACATTGTCGAACTGACATATGTTTAGGCCCATGCATATTTTAGTTAGTTCAAAAAATAATTTTCTCTTCTCTTCACATGTTTCATGTTCTGATAACCACATTTGTAGGATATTTAATGTTTCTGGGATTGGTATGCTTGGGAATAATGATTCCACATCGAATGATACTAAAAGCTCATCTTCTTTAATTTTAGTGTCTTTCATTTTATCACAAAAGTCATAACAATTCTCTACGTATAAGCCTTTTATGTTTTGGGTATTTACTAAACATTTCGACTAACCATTTTGATAATTTTTTTGTTGGTGAATTACAATTTGATACGATTGGTCTCATTTTTAGGTTTGATGTGTCCTTATGTGTTTTAGGTAAACAGTACAATTTTGGAACACTTGGATTAGATGTTAAAAGCTTCCATTTCAACATGTTTTAGTACATTGTTTGTAACTCTTATCATTGAAGGTAGTGGGTCTTTTTTCAGTAATTCGAAGTTACCACTATTTATGGTTTCCATTACTTTTTCTTTGTACTGTGATTTATCTAATATCACCATATCACGACCTTTGTCTGACTTCATATACAAACAATTTTTCTTCTTTAAAGACACTAATATCGAATCGTAGCATTTATTGTTTCTTTTTTTTTTTATTTTGTTTAGATGTTGATTTAATAATTACTGATTTTGCTGTGTTCCTGATGTCTTGTTTTACTACCTCTGATTGAAATTTAATTCCTGTCTCAATATCAGCTACTAGATCTATTATAGCTGGCTTTTTTGGTGTTGGTGTAAACTTCAGTCCTTTTTCCAATAATGCCATTTCTTCTTTGGAAAACGGTTGTGAAGAAAGGTTCTTCACAAAGGAAAAATTTAAATCTTCAGTTCCATTTTTAAAACTTTTATTTTTCTCCCTTTCTTTAATAAACTTTTCATATTTTAGATGTTTTAGTTTTTTGTTCAGCTTATCCCTCTTCCGCTCTACTGTTTTTTCGATTTCATCTATGTTGTGCATAATTAAATCGTCGAATTGGTTTGGTTCCATTTGTTTAGCTAATAATAAGTGTTTTTCATATGTTTCAAGTTCGACGCAGCTTAATTTTCCATATAGGTATTTTAGTTCTAATTTCAATTATAATCTTTTTGCTGATTGCACTACAATATCTGTCCTCGAATTCGATACTGAACATTTATTTTTTATGAAATTTGGAAATACTTTTTCTTTCTTGCATTGTTTTAAGAAAAATATGTCCAGTCTTAACAATCTCACTTTACGTTACGTATTGGATATTTAACTTCATTGTATAGGTGTCTTGTCCTTGGGCCACTAATCCACATCCTTGGTCAAGAACTCCAACGATAATCATGTTGTATTGAAAAATCGGCGGTTGTTTTAGCTAGCGTAATGCTCCACTCCAACCCTTTTGACTAGATATTAGCGACGTGAACATTTATTTTCTTAAGGGGAATCTCTACTCCCCTAATTTCAAACCATCTTTCTCTTTGTTTCTGGTGCTCTATGATATACATTTCTGAGAAACCCTTAAGAATGCAACCATTAGTAGAGAAGTTCCATGTATTAATCTCGAGGTTGCAACTCTTTGCAACCATCATCAGATGGATTATGTCATGTTAAAATAGACTAATCAACTCAGAGCTAGAAGGAGTACAGATCAAGGTATCTACTTCCAGAGGAACTCCACAAGGTGGGATTCTCTCTCCGCTTCTCTGGACACTCGTGATGAACGCAGTTTTGTTAATACTCAAGAATAGTGGAGTCAAGGTAATCGCATATGCGAATGACGTAGCATTGCTAGCGACAGGCGAATTTCCCTCCACAATTAATAATAGAAAATGCCCTTTCAATAGTGAACACCTAGTCTAAGAAATGTGGACTAGCGGTTAACCCGCAAAATACCGAACTTGTCCTTCTTTTTTTTTTTTTTTTTTTTTTTTTTTTTTAAAGGTAATCATCTTCTCTTAGAATTGCACTGACTACTTAATACCCCGTTTAGACTTTCATATGCCGTTCACAACCGCCTTTCCAAGCAGAGAGGACTGGCAAACTAGCGTACCATCAAACTGCGCATTGACGGTCTCAATATATACACCGATGGCTCCAAGATGGATGCTGGTGTTGCTACAGGTTTCTTTTCAGAAACTCTTGGACTAGCTAGCTCATTCAGACTGCCTAGCTACAGCAGTGTCTTCCAGGCTGAGGTTTTGGCAGTGGCGGAAGCTGCCAAACAGGTCTCAATGATGGCAATACCACAGGCTGATATCACCTTCTTCATTGATAGCCAAGCAGCAATAAAAGCGATTTCTGCCATTGAAATCAAATCGAAGCTTGTAAATTGCTGTCGCTCAGAGTTCTTGGCACACAGCACAACGTAAGGCCCATCGCCCATTAGGCAACTTTTTGTTGCTCGGAGTTGCCGGCAACAGAGAGCAACAAAAGTTGCTTGCCATCGCCCACTAGGAAATTTCCGAGCAACTTTGTGGGACTAGACTTTGACTTTTGTCGCCATATGTTTTTTTGTGATGGCTGCTTTCCGGTTGTCTGGCTATGTATAATCGTAAGCTGGCAATGCGAAATAAATTAATATTTATAATTATAAAATATTATATTATTTATTATTATAATGTGTAGGTACTCACATTGTTGAAAAAAATGAAAGCACATTCCATTTCCAGAAATTTGCCAGAATGACAAAGGGTAAAAAGGATGCCATTTTGGCATCCACAATGTTAAGCGGAAACGCCATTTTGACATCATATTTTTGACAAATAAGGATGCCGGTAACAAAAAGTTGCCCTGTGAGTGAGGGTAAGCGACAAAAAGTTGCCGGGAAAAAAGTTCCGCGAGCAACTCCGAGCTACAAAAAGTTGCCTAGTGGGCAATCTCCCATATAAGCTAATGTAATTGGATTAAGAGCAACAAAAAGTTGCTGGGGCTAGCAACAAAAAGTTGCCTAGTGGGCGATGGGCCTAAGGCTCTGTTGGGTTCCTGGTCACAGTGGTGTGCCAGGCAACGAGAGTGCTGATGAACTGTCAAGAATTGGTTAAACACTTGACCTAGTTCAGACAGATTCAATGGTCCAGATCCCACCCTGTAATCTCAAACAAGAAATCGAGGGCAAAGTTCTTTCTTCAACAAACAGAAGTTGGAGCTCAATAGATACTTGCGTCATAGCTAGGAAGTTATGGCCAGAATTTAATAAACAAAGAACGAAAGACATATCATATAACTAAACAAAAAGTCACTTTCTCTTCTTGTGAGTATTACCACAGGTCACAAACAATTGGGCTACCACAAGAAAAAGATGCAACTTAGCCCGGATGACCTATGCAGAGGCTGTGGTGACGAGGAAGTTCATAAAGACACTCCTCTTTACCTGTGTCACTGCCCTGCACTATGTCATCTGAGAAGCAGACTCCTCGGGAAACACTTCTTCGACGATTTAGAGGAACTCTCTGACATTCCTAGCAAGAATCTTCTAAAGTTCATTAACTTACTAAATAGCTCGAAAGTCCCTAAATACAATTCAACAAACCGACCCACAGCAATAGAATAAACATATGACCTCTGCAAGACGCACGTATTTCCTGTAGGGGAGGCGATAAAGGAGTTTGGGCAGCGAGCCCTACACCGGTTCTTGCCGCTCCTGCGGTGAATGCCAGCGTCATTGAAATTGCGATGGCCGCCCCTTCACAAGATTGGTATAATACTCTTGTTGTATGGACGGCCCTCTCGACTATTCCAGACTGACGTAACAAGCAGATACATACACCATAACCACTGACCTATCAAACCCACCCTCCAGGCTGTGGGGACTCCAAACGCTCCTCCGGACCTGGTGGGGGGGGGGGGGGGGGTGATCCACCCGGTGGGGGTAAAGGAGAAGATCACGCCCTCAAAGGACAACGGTGACGAAACCTTCCCTTAACCCGGTGTCTACGCACTGACGACATTTACAAGAAAAAAAAAAAAAAAAAAATTCCTGTAACCCCCGATAACTTCAAGCAACTGCTTGCCGAAATTTATCCCTCTAAGGGGATATGTCACGTCCTGTTTTTAGTATAGGTTTCTTCTAATAGGGTATCACAATGGATCTACATTTATCTAAGTGTGACGGTAACAAGATCAACTGTCAGCCCACTAACCTAACCTAACCTAGTTTAGACCCATTTGTATGAAAAATATAGACAATCTAGAGTCTTTTAGGGTGACCATTACCAACTTTTTGGGAGGTTTAATTTCTTGTGTGTTTCGTAGCAGACTGTATGAGTGAACAAGTGTTTTTTTGTGGAATAAAGGGGTTGAGAGATCGGAGATCTATTCTTAGATCTTATATATTGGAACAAATGTTTGATGTTATGATAAATAGTACGTTGAGAAGAAGAAGAGATCATGATGATGATAATGTACATAGGTACAACGCAATCAAGCCTAGTTCTGTATGTTTATCGATGGATTGTGTTAGTAGTCTGCCTTTAATATAGTAGGTAGTTATGTGATGATAACGAATTCGGTTTTTTGTTATTTATGTGCGCTCTTGGGTATGAGGTCCACTCTCAGTAAAACATGTTTGAACTTGCTTATTTGAACCTCTTCATCAGTTTAGGCACTACGCAATAAAATATAAGTGAGTGGAGGGGATGGATTGATGATAATAATATGAAGGTTTGACCTATGGTGACAAAGTCTTATGTTTTTAGATTTAAATTGTGTGTTTTTATAAATATTGTGTAGGGGTTTTATAAGGTAGTAGGAAACAATGGTTTAGATTAATATAAACTTCTTCGTATGTATGGATATTACATAAGTGTAGGTTCAAACATTGTTTTGTTACATTAGTGTCATATCTCAACACAAAATAAGTATACTTGCGAACAATGCCAAACAATATTCACCGGACGGGACGATTTAATTCGTCATATTCAGATGAACCATGAGAATTAATGTTTCAATTCTCTGTTATATATGTGGTGTGTTTTTTGAAAATTCCAGAGATTATAATTACCATTTGAGCAAAAATCATCCAGAAGCATCACATGATATGATATCGAAAAAAAGAAAAAAGTCTCAATTTAACATGCAAACAAAACGTATTAAAAATGAAAATGATTTGGATAATGAAGTCAAACAATCTGATATTTGTAAGCTAGATATTATGAAAACAATGTTTTAAGGACATCTAAAGAGTAATCTCCATAAAACCAACTCATGTAATAAACAGGGAGAGAACATAGAAGTTATAAACACAGCATTTAAGAACCGCATTAGAATTCGTGATTGTGATCGTCATATTAGTTATAAAGACTTTATGATTAACCAAAACCCTCGGATTTGAGATGTTTGGGCTATATATAAAGGGTGATGGTAGTGAAGAAGTGTCTGACGTTAAGTCTTTTAACACTAAATATGAAATAATAAACAAATCAAGTGATTTAGAAGACATTTATAATAAATAAAAGTGAATAATTTCAAGAATGTGACAGTGGATGGGCCCTTCAAGAGGTCTTATACCTGGAAGTTAATATAAATAAGTACAACCCAATGCGTGGATCATCATACATATATCGAGTTACCGAAAACTATACGATTGAACAACGCAATAATTAATTTGAGAAACAGCGATAATGCTTGCTTTGCATGGGCAATTGTATCTGCTCTACATCCATCTCAACACAACGCAGATCGAGGTCCATCATATCCTCATTACTCTGAAGTTCTTCATATAAGCCTAGTACGCAGATCGGGAAAAGATAAATTTTATTTCTACAATTCTAATCTCTACAAAAACGATGGAAAAATCGCGCAAAATTAAGGTTTTTCTTCTTTTTTTTTCTTTTTGTAAAATTATCGATAAATAATAGTTGATCGTGTTTATCGTGCAAAATTATTGACCTGTCAACATTTTTATTCTTCTCAAAATATGCTGATGCACCAGTTTCAATAAATTTATATTCTCAGATTCAGCATGTGTGAGTGAGAGATAGATGGATTTTAAAGGTGTGAGATAGGGAAAGGAAGATTGAAATGAAAAGAGTTTTTCTTTATAATCTGAGCATGTCATGGCAATGAACGAAAAAAGGATTCAGTAAAATGATCATGTTACGAGCAACAAAATTGGAGGCATTGTGTTGCAGAAAAAGAATTGTATAGGGAATAGACAGAATCGACAGAATGCAATAAAAAATCTGTTTTTTTTTTTTTGATCGTAATAGGTAATAATACCTAATAATAATATCCTCATAATTCTGGATGAACTCAATGATCTTAAGATCTATTCACCAATTATTGATTTTTTATTTGTTCTTACTGACATTTTTAACTCCTTTTGCGAAGTCTTCCATTTGCTGGTCCTTTAGAAGTACATCATTCTTACTTCTTCCCATCAGCTACATGTCAAAGTTACAAATGCTTGAAGAAATGTTTTTTTTTTTTTTTTTATAAAAAAGCGTTCTTTCAAATTCCATTAGAAACAAAAAGGGGAAAGCGATGAAAAACTACGTCAGCACATATACCTAATGATGTATACTTTCATTACCAAAGCTATTTATTTCCATTGGTTGTAGAACCTAAATAAAAACATAAAATACATCAGAGACAATTTTGAAGAATTTCAGAAATGCAATTTTAAGGAAACAGAACATTTATTTGTCATTTCTCAACGCCCGAGGTTTGAAGCCACATTTCGTTTTGCAATTTAAATGGTCGCGCTTAATGACACATGTTATCGTAAGGTCGATCAAAAGCCCGTACGACCGAACGCGTGATTGTGATTTGGCCATCAAAAGTGCGCAAATTTATCCCAAACTAGATACTTTACGAGCGTACTGTATATAATATTTGGTTACTGTTTGTTTTTACTCTTCATGAACTTCTCCTAAATGTCAGGGCGAAAAGATAAATTTAATGTCCGATGCAGCGTTGCCACAAAGAAAAAATTATTGAGGGCCACTTTGAGGGCCATTTCCTTAATGTGCGGGCCACCACAATCCGTCAGAGAAATCTTTTTTTTAAATAATGTATGTAGATTGACCTAATTTAATACAAACTTTTTTATTTTCTTTTGTCGCAAATAGTTTGGCAAACAAAGTTTGTATGAGCTTTGTTGGTGTACTGTGCAAAACCGAATTTCTACACAATTTATTTTTTGAATAATGAAGTATTTTCGCTGAAAATTTGTAGAAATTTGTAGATTTCGACAGTACGCGAACAAAGCTTTTATTTTTAATTATTTTTTATAGAATATTTGTTTTCTAATTTAGAGAGAAACATCTGAGTGCTCAAAGATTTTTTAAGGGTGCAAAAAATCTCACATAAGAGCTAAGATTTTTTTTCGGAGCTACAAAAATTTTGTATTTTTCAAACATGTGTTTTTTTTAAATTGATCAGCCTTATTGTGAGTTTCACCCGAAAAATATTTATTAGAATTTTAAAAGCTATTGTGAATTTCACCCGAACGAAATTACGTTTTCCGCCTTATTTCCCTCTTTTTCGCCTACTAAAAATTTATGAAAATTTAAGCTGTCAATAGTTTTATATTCTGATATTTTGCCTGCAATTAATGTTCACAAAAAGGAAAAATTTCGGAAAATGAAATATTTTTCGGGTGAAACTCACAATAAGGCATCCTTTCTTGTGAAAGGATTCCACCTCCTTCAAATGATTTTTTTTGTAGGGCAACTCCCAATGAACACAAAAAAATACGAAGTGCGGGCCATTTCTCGATAGCCCGGGGCCAAGGGCCAAAATAAAAAACAGAGGGCCAAATGGCCCCAGCGGGCACATTATCGCAACGCTGGTCCGATGTTCATTGAATTCCCGAAATTACCAATTTTAGTTTAATTTTTTTTTTTTATTTAAATGAACTTTGACATTTGTAACTTCGAAGTAAAATTGGTAGTTTGGGTAAGCAAATAAACAAATATTAAAAATTTTAGATTTGTCTATGTCTAAGGTGGACAATTAGAATAATGTGGGTTTGATATTTGTTTGTCAATAAGTAGACTAAAGGCCGTTAAAAGCTATTTTGAATCAATAAAATTCAACAAGTCCAATTAAATAATGCTCAGTCTTCTACTTGGCTGATTTATTTCAGTAGTATATAGAATTTGTATTATTAAAAAACCTTCGAATAAGTAGATACTTTTTTTATCAAGGAAAAATTCCCTCAGGTGTTACTGCGAACAAGTACACAAGTTAAGTTTTGTCGATTTTTCCAGGGGGGGCAAGAATTTTTCTAGGGGACATTGCCCCCCCTTGCCCCCCCCCTAACTACGCGCATGGATGTTCTATTTGGGACAAGAACAACCCCGTCCGACGAGCTTAGCTGAGCCGAGGCAAGCATGCCACCATCCTAAAATATACATCAAAGTCGCCCCTGTGGCCTTTAACGAGCTCATTTCATATTTTTTATTTGAAATGTGATAATCAAAAACACAGCTTTACAAAAATACGGCTGTTATTATTATTAGGATTCTTTACAACTATTGTACAAAGAACTTGTTTTTTGTTTCTTTCAACCATTTGCTGATTCGCTCAGAAAGTGGTAAAAAATATCTAGGTATATAAGGTAAGGTTTAGGTAAGGCAAGTATGTATGTAAATACATACCTTTAAACAAAAAGATAGTTTTAGATGTTCATCCACAGTAAAACCAACAGGAATACGAAGTAACAAAAATGATATTAAGGTAATTTACCACTATCGGATTTATATGTATTATGTATAGCAAAACTTCTGCAGAAAACAATTTTAAAATACACAAAGGAATCAGAAATGCTTTAAGAGCAAAATCCTATTATAGGAATATTAAACTTGCTGTATTAGTTATTTAGTGCCTATAAGAAAATCCTCAAATGTTTCGTGTTCGTAGCTTTTTATATGAAACTCTTTATATGAAACGGAAACTTGATGAGCTAAACCAAAAAAAAAAAAACAAAAAAAAACTGGTGGTAAAGTGGTGGAACGTGTCTGTCGATCCCTCATGTTCATCATAAGCAGGAGGGCTTATTTGTTACATACACACATAGGTACATATTACCATCCATGTATAAGATCCACTCAAGAAATACAAAGTTGGTGGGGGCAACTTCCTTCCAAACTAAGGCCTAGAAGACGGCTTAAAGATTTTTGCAAGTGAACTTGACTTTTGTATATAAAAGAAAAACCGGAGTTCTTGCTTTCATGAGTGCGTAGCGTCTTTTATATGCGCCCATCATATTATGGTTATTTGTATGTACATTGTACATTCATCTGGACTTGTTTCATTGTAAATAAAAATCATGAACATTTATTTATACTGACTCCCGTCTGAAGGTGAAACAAACTATCTTTGTGCATGGATATGGATATTAAGAAGATGCAGGTATACATACATATATACTTGTTTACTTGTTTTTGTAGGTACTTTTGTTTGTGGCTTAAGGGCAAAAGAACTGTGATTCACAATCTACTGGTCAGTACAGTCTATGAACCCATTGGTTAAGAAAGTACCACTAAGGCCTTTGCAACGACAAAATTGATCGTACCTACCCATACTTATAGTTAAACAGTTCAATGAAATTTAATTCTAAGTGATACCTAGTTCTCAGCCGGTTTGAAAAAGAACTAAAACTAAACAAATTCATTGGAATTTAGTGATTTTAGCTATTTTAAAGACTTTTTTTCAAATAATAATTGTGTGATATTTAAAATACCCAATCGAAAATGGTTAAAATTCCATTATTTTGCCTCCTGAGTCTTTGGGCATGTGTAACTGGTAGGTATTTTTTTAAATGAAAATATATTTTCTGATACCTAGTTCATTGGTTTTTGATATGTTTGTGTTAAACTACAACGACAAAATGTTTATTATTAGTACAATATTTTTAAAAATACTTTATATAATTCTAAATTTGGAATTATTTATTCATTTGATTGCCAAAATAATAGACAAATACCTATTGGCAAAATTTAAATTTTTTGAAATTATTTATACACTTACATAAAATGTATGTATACCTTCATACCAGTTTTCTGCCAGCGTGATTCATGGGCTTTAAACGGGGGCGAGGGGTCAAAGTTGTAAAATTTAGGTGAAAAAAAAAGTTTTAAGGTACATGGATTCTGATTTCGCAAATATCTTCTATCCATCCAAAAAAAAACGTGAAAAAATGGCAGACGGTTTGGGTGAAGCCAAGTAGCCAAGTAGCAGACGACGTTAAAGTGGCTAAAAATTAGTGAAAAAAAATCATAATGCAGGTGCATGGATACCGATTTTTCTTATTTTTAGACTTATGTATCTAGTAGGCAAAATCCAAAATGGCAGACGAAAAAGTAGAGACTAACGCCGCGGCCAGACGGGTTTGAAAAGTGCAATGTCAGCCCAGGCAAAATGTACTTTTAATGCGGCAAAAAATGAAAGTAAAGATTTTTAAATGCAATTATCTTTCTTTTGGCATAAGGAATACTGACTAAAAAGTCCTTTTTTGCGCATTTTTATCTCCGCTTAAAAAAAAGTTCATGTTAAATACAAAACTATACAAAATTGTTGTTGTATTTTACATGGACTTTTTTTAAGCAAAGATAAAAATGTGCAAAAAACATGTAGATTTAAGTATTTTTATAGGTAGAGAGATAAAAATGAGTCAAGAAATGAAGAAAATAAGGGGGAAAAAGCAACAAAATATTTGCCTTATGGACTTAGAGTCGCTAGGGGTAAGTGTACGCACTTTCAACTAATTCCAAGCGAAATATAGAAGATATAATACAGAAATTTATTAAATAACAAAGCTGCATATTTGTCTATTTATTAAAAAAGTAAAAGTCTATATTTTTTTCAATTTACTTACATTATTATTGAAAAAACCAAAGCAAGTCACATTGCCCCTATCTAGGGGTATGATTTGATCTAGGGCATGATTTGAGGTAAGTGTGCGAATGTGCAGCGTTTTTAACTAAAATACTTTTGTGACAAGGTCTTAGTATTAGTAACTCTTTTATTTAAAAAAAATAAATAGTTTATTTCATAGAGAAACCACAAAATAAAATTTCATTATATATTTTTTAATTTAGGTAAATAGATTTTTTTAACACATTAAAAGTTCTTGAAGTGCAGTAGAAAAATATTAATCATCATTAAAAAAAAGGATTTAAAAAAAAAGGAACTTTGTGTTTTGAAATGATAAAAATTAACATTTAACAAAATAGGAATAAAGTTAAACAAAAAAAATTAAACATAAAAAACAGCCTTCATATACCTATAATATAATATTTCCCAATCAACTATTATTATATAAATCAAAGGAACTTATTTAATTATTTTAATTTTAAATATGTAAATAAAAATTAAATTTACAAATAACAAACAAAGGAACCTCATGTTTAAAAAAAATATCTGCATTACAGAAGATCACAGCGAAAATCGCAATGGAATACTACTTCTTTTTCATAGGAAGTGGTACCTACATATTTGAGTTTCATTTCATTTTCATTTTTTGTGAAAACCCAAGCTACAAAGCAACGTGATTACTTTTCACAATAATTTTAGCAGAAATCGTCTACTAGCAACGTTGCGATATTGCGGGCTATCTATGCTGTGAAGATAATTTTTTTTCGCTGAAGAATTTAAATATACCTAATGTAGGTAGGTACTTAGTCCAATATACCTTTCTTATCTTCCTATACCTTATAACTTTATATGAGTAATTCTTGTATTTTCTTACCTGCATATACCCATATAATTTTTTTTTTGAAACCGCTCTAAATATTTGAACGAAATTTTCAGGGTTTATTTTTATGAATGAGAAAAATATTTTTAAACTAGTTTTGGTGACGTCCGCCCACTGCAACGCCCACTTTTATTATTTATTTGTTGTCGGAAGTCGCTTAACGATTTGAATGAAATTTTCAAAGTTAGTTCTTACTTATCAAAATTCGAAATTAGTTTTATCCAAACCCGCCAAATTCCACGCCCACTTTTGTTATTTATTTTTCAAATGTGAAATTTAAAAGTGAAATATTTAGGAAGGTAATTAAATAACTTTAAAAAAATTTCAAAAACGAAATTTTTATAGAAATTTAAAAAAAACTCACGTGATAAAAACTTAAGTGATTTTTTAGGAATAACATTAGAAAATTTTCAAAAACGAATTTCTTATAGAACTTTTAAAAATGATATTAAAAATTCACGTGGTTTTTGAAATCTCACGTGATTTTTATGAATAACATTGGAATATTTTCAAAAACAAATTTTGTTTAGAATTTATAAAAATCCACGTGATAAAAATTCACGTGTTTTTTGAAAACTCACCTGATTTTTATCAATAACATTAGAAAATCAAAAAAGAAATTTTATAGAATTTTGTCTATAAATATTCACATGATTTTGAAAAACTACAGGATTTTTATGAATAACATAAGTAAATTTTCCAAAAAGAAAATTTTAATTCCACGTGATTTTTATGAATAACATTAACAAAATTTCAAAAACGAAATTTTTAAAAATGTACGTGATTTTTATTAATAACAAACAATTTTTATAGAAAATTCACGTAAAAAATTAAAAATTATTTTTAAAAAATTTCATATTTCTGTAGAATTTTAAAAAAAATTTTCATAATTTTAATAATTTTAAAATAACTTTAAACTCTTCAAAAATAAAAAATTGAATATAGATTCACGTGATTTTTTTTAATTACTTTATAAAATTTTTTAAAGCGAAATACCAGTGAATATTTCTCATAATAATTTCAAAAATTCACCTATTTCTAATAATAATTTTTTTTAATTTTCAAAATGATATTTAAGTTTTACTATGCAATTTTTAATAGGTACATATGTAGGCATAAAGACTTATACATATATTTACTTATACAGGGTGATTCGCATAAATTGTAACAAAAAGCTAGCGCATGTAGGTTGGACTTAGACAAGAAAAAAATCGTATGGAGGGGGATCTATTACCCTCATTTTAAGCGGGTAATAGAAAAAATCCCTTAAATTAGAAAAAAAAAAATAATTAAAAATAACGGTAACACCTATAGAGTCACGCTATATCATTTTGGAAAGTCAGTGATCCATTCTTTAATTTAATTTTTAAATAAAGTTGTTAGAGTAAATAGTTTTTGAAAAATTAATTTTAAAAGTTCAAAATTTTGAAAAAAAAATTATTTTTTTTAAACAATTTTTTTATCAAGATTTAGTAATTTAGTATTATTTTTTTCCTAATATTTAATGCTCTTATTAATTTTTGATCAAACACAAAAACCCGGATGTCGAAATGTTTTTTAGTTTTTGAGAAAATCAAAAATATCAAAAACTACTTTTTTCTAAGAAAAACCTTTTATTTTAGTTTTTACGTTATTGGATTCTTAGGTGAATTTACGATTAACTTTATTAAAAAAAAATAAATAAATTTGATGGCACAATCGCTCATGAAGAACTAGGGCCTAGTGACTTACAACTCTCAACCATTCCTGTGTGCGTGTCTGCAGGAATGGAGGGGACCTACAGTTTATTGCCGAATCCGAACGGCTAACGAGCGGCACTTTTCTGTGACAGGAGATACTCTTGGAGGATTTGTCAATTCCTCGCAAGAGGCAGTAGCCGTTTTTTCTTTTAAATAAATAGGTGGCGAGGCTGGGGATCGAACCTTAGACCTCCGGCATGACAGTCCATCGCACTAACCATCACGCCACGGCTACTACAACTTTCTTTTTACTATTTTGTAATTATCAGTCTTATAAGCATAAAATAAAGTGACAAAGTACTGGATTAACCATATTTCACACATTTTTTCATTGATAACACCTGCGTAAGAGCATTGGGTTAAAATTGACCTGTTATTTTTTTTTTTTATTACGGTGGTGTCGGCTTGGCGACGGAGCACAGAGGAGTATTTGTCATCAAAATCCAGACAAAAGTCATAAACCAACATTTTAAGAAACTACACTCACTTGGCATTTTTTGCACACTACACTAATCAAACTAACATAAACCAGACCTGAAAATTTTTTGAGACCACCCGCGCCTAGCAGATAGACGTAATATAATCGACTAATATGCACCTCTTCAAATTTATATTATCGCCCTTGATTTTAACCTTGTATTTAATGTTGTGATTAGTTCTTGGTGCTAATTGTGACACTTTTCAGTGGATACTGAAGGTTAAGGTATGTACATAATTATCATAACAAAATATGTTGGTTTTTTTTACATTCAATTTCCTTTTTGAGATTAAAATTACTTACATTAAAATATTATTATTTTTGACATACATTTTAGAAAAAAAGGTTTTTTTGTTATAGTGACGGGCAAGGTCGGGCAAACATTTTTGTTTTACTGTTAACTATACACCTTTGTTGATCTATCGATGTAAAAATATTTCGCCCATATACACACATTTTTTTCAATGTTTTAACAAGAGTTTTATTTTAATCTCAAAAAGAAATTTAATCGTAAAAAAACTAATATATTTTGTTATTATAATAAAGTACATACCTTCACCATCAGTACCTAGTTAAAATCTTGACAGTTATCACCAAGAACTAATCAGAACAAAATCTACAAGCTTATTAAAACTAAGGGTCATAATATTGAAACTAAAGGCATGTGTATTAGGCGGTTATATCTGTGGCCACAAGCAATAACTGCTTAAGTCTGAAAATTCAATTTTTGGGAAAAGCACTTTAAACTTTCATTTTGAGATGTGAAAAAATTCTCACCATTCTAGTTAAAAGTTGATATGGGTTTTGCTTTCATATTATCGTAGAGTTTTGTTAGTTCTCTCGTGAAGACCACTAATTGTTCATTACGGATCCACTTAATAATAGCCTAAGTGCACTGCTCCACTGTATCCAATCTATGTACAATCTATCGACATGGATTTGTTTTTTTTTTTAAAAGACCTATTCATAATCCGAGCATCGTTTATGACCAAGTGGAGGCAGCATGTAAAGAAATTTCGGCTCATACAAAATTGTTTTCTTTCAGTACCTATTTGACAACTAACCACAAACTGAAATACATTGCTGAGATCTCAGAAATATAAATTGATCATGTGTTAAATGTATTAAAAAAGCAAGACTACAAATTTGCTTGAATTCTTTTCTTTTGTATGACAGTTCACCGTTTTCCAGTTATCTTATGGTTTTTTGTTTAGTAAAAAATGACCTATTTTAACATATTAAAAATATAAAATTTATGATTCCGTTTCATAAAGAGCTACTTCTAGTAAGGTTTAAAGGCCTTCCACACTATCCCACTGAGTATTAACACATGTCAAAAAAGTGGGAAGTAAATCATGTATAAAAGTGTGGAGACAAAATATGAAATTTCATCCCACATGACTTAACAGCCCATCTCACACAATTTGACATGTATTAATACATGAAGTTTTTTAGGATTGGTTCTAAAACCATCACACATTCTATCCCACTTGGGGGTTTTAGGTTATGGTGATTTGTTTGGACGCAAGTGTGAAAGCAAAATATGAAAATATTTTCTTCACACAAATTTGGCAGTCGTAAGTGATTCTATCACACTTTGTTTTGACATGTATCAATACTCGATGGGATAGTGTGGAATGGCTATTACCGTACCTTAGCACGAAAACTCATACTAGTTTATAAACTATCCTTAAACAAGTCGAAATTCTTTTTAAACAATAAAATTCAACATACAACTCATGTTATTATTTCACCTAAAAAAACACTTAAGTCAATTCAAAATTTCCACATGCATTTGACAAAATACATAAAAAAGACACACCGATTAGACCACTAATAAACTATAAAACAGCACCTAGCTACAAAGTTGCAAAAAGGCTTCAAAAATTAATCAAATCTAACACCAATATACGAAATATCCATGGCATCAATAATTATAATGACCTCATAAACAAAATAATAGACATACCTATACTACCAAACTATAAAATGATTTCCTTCGATGTAACCAACATGTACACAAATATACCAGTAGAAGAAACAATAACAAAAATTAAAGAAAATTTGATATCCACTGCTAAAATTAATAAAATTCAAATAGACGAATTAATCACATTACTCCAAATAACCTTAAAACAATATTACTTCACATTTAATAACAAATACTACACCGAAAACGAAGGCCTAGCAATGGGTTCCCCGTTGAGTGGCCTAATAGCAGATTTTTATTTAAATGACTTCGAAAATAAACACATTTTATCAAAACGTAACCCACTTAATCAAAAACTAGTAACGTATTCCAGATATGTTGATGATACTTTCAATATTTTTGACGGAACATTAAGACAATTAGACATCCTGAAAAAATATGTAAGCAACATAAAAAATAAAATAAAATTCACGTCCGAGATTGAAAATGACAACGAAATAAACTTTTTGGACATAAATATAAAAAAGAACAACAACAAACTTAAATATAAAGTATACAGAAAACCCACCACCACCGACATCACTATCCATAAAGACTCACACCATCCGCAAACACAAAAAATGGCAGCATATAATGCACTAGTTGATAGACTTTTAAACATCCCAATGGACGAAATCGATTTCATAGACGAAGTAAATACAATAAAACTTATAGCCAAAGCAAATGGTTACAAAACTGAAATCATTGATAAGATCATAAACAAAAAGAAAGACAAAATACGAAAAATAAAAAGTAATAAGAAAAATGACAACAACATTTCACAAAAAGAAACAACAAAATACATATCTGCACAATACACTAAATTATTGCCACAAATATTAAAGAACACATTTAAAAAACATAACATAATAATATCATTCAAGACTAATAATCATATCACTAAACTTTTACAACCAAAAATAAAAAATGACACAAAAAAGAGCACAGGAGTCTACAAATTAAAATGTGTCGATTGCAACAAGTACTACATAGGACAGACAGGGAGATCATTTTTAGACAGATTTAATGAACACAGACCAAGATCGAATTCGAAATCAAATTACGCAATACACTTAATGGAAAACAATCACAACTACACCAATTTCGAAAAGAACCTTACCCCTTTACACCACTGCAAGAAAGGTAGACTACTGAACGCCCTCGAAGAGTTCGAAATATACAAATCAAGCAAAAAAGAGGAAGACAATTTACTCAACGACAAATTGACATTAAAAACAAACCAACTATATGACACTGCATTAAGGCACACCATATAATAAAAGAAGACGACAATTATTTAACCACTAACGACTCTCAAATGCACCACCTGAACAACAACAAAACAGATAATTACCACTACCACAATAATAACGAAGATCAACAAGTTCCACCAGCACAGTACAACATCATTCAGTTTCAAAAGCCCGAAGATGGAATTTAATTCCGAAACGCGTTGCTAAATTTATATAATTTTAAAGTTGTATTAAGTAAAGTTATAATAAATAACATTTTATAATAAATAATTAAATTTTCTTTTATTTTATTTATTCCGTTTTTAATAAACAAACACACTTTGGAGACGAAAACCTACAATATGTACTCTACAGCCGAACAAGCTAATACCGTCTATACATACAAAAACTCAAAACTGAAACTGTCAAAAACCACGATGAATATAAAGTTTAATAAAATATGCCTTAAAAAGAACATCATCCCTAAATATGCACAAATCGACATAAAAAATACTTCAATAGCAGCTACCAAAATTTGAAATAAAGCACAAATAATTTGGATCAAAGAAGAAATAAAACAATTATATATCAAAAAAGTTAAACTAAACAAAGAATTATATAACCTTCACCTGAAAATACACCACGACATACATCCAATAGCAATTACACTTTTCTTAGAGAAAATAAACCAACACATTCAACATATAATGCAGTAAGTAACGAAACAACAACAATCAAAAATTCAAAAATTATGTAAAAAACAAAAACCTACACCAATACTAAACAACAAACACAAATTCTATCCACGACTAGTCAACAGCACAAAAATCATATTCACGGACACTGAGACTAATTTATTAAACAAAGGACTCAAATTCAATTTACCAAAAAATAACAAAAATAATTTAATTCAAGAAATAACTAATGTCGAAGCTACAATAAAATCAATACCAACACAAGAAATAGAGAATGAAACGAGAATCGAGATTAACAAAAAAACAAAAATAAAAACAAAAATAATATACATAATAACAACAAAAAGAATATGACCGATATAAAAAACATCAAACAAAAATTAGAAGAAAACAATGCTTTTATTACTAAAGCTGACAAAGGTAATACAGTCGTTGTAATAGACAAACAGGAATACATCAATAAAACTAACAACTTTCTAAGAGATAACAACATAAAAGAATTAACCAAGGACCCAACAAAACATTACGTAAAAGACATCAACAACACTATAAATAAATGCAATAACCTTTTCACAAACACAGACAAACAAAAACTAAAACAAGCAAATGCCAAAGCTCCACAATTTACGGGTTTACCCAAAATACATAAAAAAGACACACCGATTAGACCACTAATAAACTATAAAACAGCACCTAGCTACAAAGTTGCAAAAAGGCTTCAAAAATTAATCAAATCTAACACCAATATACGAAATGACCATAGCATCAATAATTATATTGAACTCATAAACACAATAAAAGACATACCTATACTACCAAACTATAAAATGATTTCCTTCGATGTAACCAACATGTACACAAATATACCAGTAGAAGAAACAATAACAATAATTAAAGAAAATTTGATATCCACTGCTAAAATTAATAAAATTCAAATAGACGAATTAATCACATTACTCCAAATAACCTTAAAACAAAATTACTTCACATTTAATAACAAATACTACACCCAAAACGAAGGCCTAGCAATGGGTTCCCCGTTGAGTGGCCTAATAGCAGATTTTTAATAAGTCTAAATTACTCAAACTAGAGTATGAGCAGCGCTTCATACCGATAATTTACACCCGTACCACACTACACCAAACGACAAGTTACCAAGAACTGCATTTTGTGGATCATTATTGCTAAAAGAGGAAACTGACCATAATTACTTTGGAAGGATATTCATATTCTGGACGGATGAAGCTTAGATTACCAGAGAAGGAGCAACAAATTTCCACAATTTACATCACTGGAGTAACAGTAATCTGCATAACAAGAAACAGACCAAATCTCAACACCGCTTTAGATGTTGTAATGTATATTGACCCAAGAAACCAAAATGTAAACAAAATGTAAACATTGCACATTGACCTACATACAGTTAAGTTGTGAATGGTCAAGCAACAACTAATACTCTTGGTCATCGACCTGATCGAATTACGACTTGCTATAGTCAGTTAGTGTGAATTTTTATATAAAAAGAAAACAAAAATGAAATTGTGCTTATGACTACAATTACGTGTGCCATATGGGGTATATGATTGAAATACTTTTCGAGGAAATATATCGTATATTTATATTGTCAATTGGACATTTAATTATTACGTCATGTGAGTAATGTATTTGTAGGTCATAGATAATAATAAATTATTATTGAATTTTTGTATATATAAATTTGTATAAATAGTTGAGAATTTGACAATAAATTTTCAGTCTAGTATTTTTAATCAACGAAAGCCAGACTCGTTATTTGCGGCTGGAGAGCTTAAGTAAGTACTCGAAATAAAAATCGTGCAGATTAACTGCTTGGAAAAATAAGCGGCTCTAAGAGCTAAGAATTCACATGACAACAGTAACATTATATATGGCGAATCTGCTCTGACGACCCTAGATCCTGCTCTTACGACCCTAGATTATATCCTCAACCGTGGATCTTGCCCTTACGACCCTACACAAGACAAGCATTACTAAATTTGAGAGAGATCTTTGTTTTTAATAAAGCTAATTTACAAAACAACAAGTATTAATGGCAACTTCCAAGAAAACATTCATACACTAACTACCTAGGAAATTGATACACTATTCAAAAAGTGGGAGGCACTATCCCAATATTGCCCGGAAGAAATTTCAGCACACATCCCAGAATGCATACCGACACCAAAGACCGCTGGACCAAAGGCAATCACAATAGAGCAATACAGGAAAAGGCAACAACAAAGGTAAACAGCTATAGTAAAAGAGAAACATGGACAGCGAAAGTGCGCCGAAATACAACGTGTGATCAACATTAGTGATCAAAACAAAAAGGCGCTAATTAAGGAACTAAAAAAAATAAAGAATAATGGGTGGAAAAACTTCCAAGGAAGAAATAATCAACAATAATGTCGCGGCAGCAGCTGCACCATCAACGATGCCAATTAATGACAAATTTTTTTTTTTACTATGACTTTGAAAAATTATTTTTCGCTTTTTAGTAAATCTACAGAGACCTCTCTATGATATGGTATGAGGATATGAGGACCTTTTACAGTAATTCAATAAACTGTTGAACTTCTCAGTCAACTTTTTTTTAGAAAAGGCTTCCCTCTTCTAAAGAAAACAACCAATTAATTTTTGTAAGAAATTCAAAATCAAACTTGCAAATTTTGAAAATATATGTGAGAAATTCAGTGATGTAGTCCATGGTACAAAAAAATAAACATAGAATTTGATTTTTACTTAATATTTTTATGTCTATTACTCATCATCACAAAACGAATATTTATCATAAAAAATAACATCACATAAATATCTATACGTAGGTATTAAAAGTATTTTTTACAACAGCAAATTAAGCCGTCTGGCCTTCTGTGCAGCAAACACATCTATAACCTCTTCAGTATTGATATCAATTTCTCTATGAATTGACATCAAAGCTAATCCTGTCAGTCTTTCATCGCCGGTAGAGTTTCTCAGATATGTTTTTAATCTCTTCATCGTTGAAAATGTTCGTTCCGGTGTGCATGTCGAAACTGGAAGGGTAGCCAAAATTTTTAAAAGTTAGTGGAAGTTTGGAAAAAGTTGTTGGTTCCATCTTTGAAGAGATTGCCTTTTTCGCACGGCCTTCTGGTAATTGTTGGTGGCATTTTGTCTTTCATAGTAAGAATTCAGTCTCCATAGTGTCCCAATCCAAAAATTTCTTATACAATTTGAAATTTTCTTCATTAAAATTAGTTTCATTTTTACCGATAGTCGATGGTATTAAAATATACAAAGAAGAAAGTGTCGACTTATGATTCTCGAATCTCATTTTAAGTTGACTAATAAAGTCATCTAAGAGGAATCAAAATCTGTTGTCTTCCCACAACTCGAGGAATTTTTATTTTTTCTTCTGCAATACTTGATAATTCTTCTGCCGTCTGGAAAATTATATTGAATTCCAAAATAACATCCTCTCGAATTTTTTGGAATCTGTTTGATATCAATTCAACATGTTCCAGAGCAGATACCAAGTCGCATGAAGGGGACTGTAAGATCTTGCAAAGCGCCAATGTGTATATGTAAATAAAACACTCAAGCTGCACAAACTTATCAAAAAATCACTAGCTGCAACAGATCTTAAAAAGCAGTTCGGCTTTGATGAAGTTTCGGAGTCCCTATCAACACACAACTCTTCCAAACTATGAACTATCGCTTGAAAAACTTCTCTGAATCTAATCAATCCGTCATGATTTTCAACCCAACGAGTCTCACACATTAATGTTAAGCTCTTCCATTTAGTTTGTGGATAATTTTTTTTTATATTGGCAAACAATTTGTACGCAAAATATATAGAATGTCAGGTCAAAATGACAAAACACATGTAATTTGTGAGTTGTGACCTGCTCTGAAGCAGATCACAATTTCGATTGTGACTTTGGGGGAAAATACGAAACAGTCACAAAATTAACTTCACCACTTCTTATGACTTCTGAGATATCAGTGATGGCGGGGAGAATCGGGCTGTTAGTGCAGAAATTTGGGAAAAAATATTAATAAAAAGCTATTAACAAAAAAAAATAAATTCTAAAAAAATTTCGGGGTTCAAACCCCTGTGAACCCCTCCCCCCCCCCTCTCTGGCTAAAACGAAAAACAGACATTGCAATATGGCGAATTTTGATTTGGCCACCGCCACAAATGTCATACGGTCATACCTGAATTTCAGGGAAACCATAAAGACCTGAACAATTTCTTGGAATTAATAGAATTCTATCATAATACAAAAACAGATGAGTCCCAAAAACAATTTTAATTCAATTTATTTTGGCTACAAAACCCTCTGAAAAAGTAAAAAATAAAATGCAAACTGAAAAAAACCCCTACAGATTTTAATGAATTCCGAAAAATTTTAAAACTTCTATTTTAATCAAATAAGAATGCATCCACATTGCACAGTGTTTCAGTCTTTGCATCACGCATTGAAACAAGTGATATGGTAATCAACTATGTTAGGAAAAAATGCTGCCTATGAACAACAATCATAAAATGTCATAAAATTCAGTTTGCATATGAACGCCGCATATCTTCCTTCAAAATTTTTGCACCGGATCCTGTGATTAATGCTATGCTAGCTCCTGATTTTTGGCCGAAATGTACTGTGTATTATGAGTATAAAAATGTTCAACTAAAAGGTAATATAGCCCGCATTTCTGACTCAAGCACTGACCAGTTACCTGATCTTCCAAAAAAACTAAATATTTATTATCAAAATGAAGGTATGAAGTCGAAACTTAAAAACTTATATTTAAACTGTGTTGATGAATTTTTTGATATCATTATTTTATCTGAAACCTGGCTGAACCCATCTATTCTTGATACTGAAATTTTTCCGCCAGGATATACTATCTATCGTAAAGATAGAAACCCTTTAAATAGTATTCATAAGCAGGGAGGTGGTGTGTTGATTGCTGTTAAGTGTTGTCTTAATTCTGAAATAACTTTTCCAAATAAGTTTATAAACTTAGAACTCTTAACAGTAAAACTAACATATGGTAGTTGTTCTTACATTATTTCTGATTTATATATACCGTCTGGATCGTCGTCAGCTACATATGAAATATATTCTTCTTCAATTAGTGAAATCGCAGAATGTTCTGAAAACTTTTTTACATTGGTTTTTGGAGATTTCAACCTTACAAATTTAATTTGAAAGAGAGACTATCCGATCTAGACTATTTTTAGTTTGCTGCAGCAAAAAAAATATATTAAATTACTAGTTCATTACTAAAAACAAAAAAAAAACAAAAAACAATAAAACATTTGAGTGTTTGCTTAAATAACTAAGAACGTATGAATATAAAGGTTTGGAAATTTCTTAAAAACTTAAATTAACTAAGTGCTTTGTGTTTTTTTTTAACTTTTCGCACTGTGACATTTCTGTAATTTTTTTTTTTTTTCTCTTTATTGAGTATTTTTTTTTCTAATCATAAATGTACGGTATGTCTCCCTCTACTTCTACTCGATCAAAGCTATCAAGTGAAGAGAGTATTACACCGGCTAAATCAAATTTACAACCTTGCAACCAAACTGCTAAGCCAAACTCTTTAACGAAAAAGAAATCAACGCCTAAGAGTGTACCTTTGACTGGAAGTCTACGAGATCTTGAGAGTAGTCTAATCAAAAAATTTAAAGATTTGTTAAGCGAACTAGAAGTCAAAATAAACGAGGAAATAAACAAAACTATAACTGGACTGGAAGACAGAGTAAAAGAGTGCGAAAGTACGATCATTGAACTAAAATCAGACAACCTTAAGATAAGAGAGCAATTAGCAAATTCGCAACGCCAACAACGTCTAGGCTGTTTCACAATGCGACGAGTAAACGAGACGTCAGCGTGAAGAGATCTCTTCGCAGAATCTCTCTCTTAAAAAAGAATTTTAAACAGTGAAATAATACATAATCAAGCATTTCTCGTCGTCTCGTCACGTCATAAAGTTCGAAAAATTGAAAAAAAGACGCAACGTGACGACGAGAAATACTTTATTATATATTATTTCGTTGTTTGAAACTCGTTTTAAAGAGAGAACAACTGTGAAGAGATCTCGTCACGCTGACGTCTCGTTTTCTCGTCGCATTGTGAAACAAGGCTGTTTCACAATGCGACGAGTAAACGAGACGTCAGCGTGACGATATCTCTTCACAGTTGTTCTCTCTTTAAAACGAGTTTCAAACAACGAAATAATATCTACATAATAAAGTATTTCTCGTCGTCACGTTGCGTCTCTTTTTTAAATTTTTCGAACTTTATAACGTGACGAGACGACGAGAAATGCTTGATTATGTATTATTTCACTGTTTAAAATTCTTTTTTAAGAGAGAGATTCTGCGAAGAGATCTCGTCACGCTGACGTCTCGTTCTCTCGTCGCATTGTGAAACAGCCTTGTTTCCCAATTCGACGAGAAAACGAGATACGAGACGTCGTTTGCGTGACGAGATTTCTTCGTAGTTTCTCTCTTAAAAAAGAATTTTAAACAGTGAAATAATACATAATCAAACATTTCTCGTCGTCTCGCCACGTCGTAAAGTTCGAAAAATGGAAAAAAAAGACGCAACGTGACAACGAGAAATACTATTATGTATTATTTCGTTGTTTGAAGGCTGTTTTACAATGCGACGAGAAAACGAGACGTCAGCGTGACGAGATCTCTTCACAGTTGTTCTCTCTTTAAAACGAGTTTCAAACAACGAAATAATACATAATAAAGTATTTCTCGTCGTCACGTTGCGTCTCTTTTTCAATTTTTCGAACTTTATGACGTGACGAGACGACGAGAAATGCTTGATTATGTATTATTTCACTGTTTAAAATTCTTTTTTAAGAGAGAGAAACTGCGAAGAGATCTCGTCACGCTGACGTCTCGTTTTCTCGTCGCATTGTGAAACAGCCTACAGCCTTCTCTGTGATGTAATAGTTCGGGGTATCCCACAAACTTCGAACGAAAATCCAGTTGCTGTAGCAAAAAACATCGCTGCAAAACTACGTCATAAAACCTCTCACTACTTGGATGCATTTCGTCTGAAACCAAAAGCATCGTCATCGAACTCAGATAGCCCTCTTCTGATTCGACTCTCTTCCCATGCTGAACAAAGGGCGCTTCTGTCTGCTTTTCATGCAAATAAAGGTCTATCCTTGTCTCACCTGGAAATAGAAAATTCAAAACGAACCAACTCTTCTGATCGTGTGTATATGAACGAAAGCTTGACATTTGAAAATAGCTCCCTTTTACGTCATGCTATCAAATTGCGCAAGGAAGGTATTCTGCATTCTGTAAAAACAAGGAATAGTTTTGTATTTGTCAAGAAATCTGTTGATGACTCTGAAGTCAAAATAGAATCGACAAAACAACTTTCATAAGAACAAAAATATAAAGCATCATTTCATCTGTAGTTTACATTCACTTCACCACGATAAACAGAATCATATGAAGTATATACATATGTATATCGAGCACTTCATCATCCATCATCTATCATTTCCTACATTCACACAACATACTATTTAATTATTATCAATTTTGTTTCCTCTTCTTTTTATCGTATGTATTTTATTATTTCTTGCTTTTTCTTCTTTTAACTATGCATTATATTATTCTATGTTACTACCATTATTTATTATCATTTTAATTTGGATTATTATGTTGTTTTAAGTAGATAGTTTAACTTCTAATTAAATTATTGCATATTGCTGTAATTTTCTTCGAATTTTTGTTTGAATAAGCTTTAATTGTTTTGGAGGCTTGTTACCTTAATTGTGTTTGCCATGAATGGATTATCTGTCCGATCGGTTATCAAGATCTTGTCTTCTGCATGTGATGGGCTAAGAGTCTGCAATATTAATGCTCGTAGCCTTAATTTAACCAAAATTGACTTCATGAGATATGTTTTTGATTCCTCGGGGGTTGATATTATTTGTTATGTGAAATATGGTTTAAACCTGACGTTCCGGATTCATTTAATAATATTCCAGGTTATAATCTGATCCGAAATGATAGGATCACAGAAACAATAGGTGGAGGTGTTGCATTTTATATCAATGTGACCCTAAATTGTAAAGTTATTGGAAAATCTTCTGGAGGTGGAATTGAATATATTCTTTTTGAGGTATCAGATGGCAACATTAAATGTATTGTAGGTGTTGCATACAATCCGAACAGAAGCTGTTCTCCAGAACCCCTCTTCTCAGTTCTTCAAGAATTCTCCTCTATTTATGAGCATATTGTTTTGGTAGGAGACTTTAATGTAGATCTGTTAAAAATTGATACCAGATCCTGTCAGCTTCTGGATTTCATTGCTTCGTCTGGACTTGCTGTTGTTAATAAATATCCTACCCGATTCGGGCGTAATGCAAGTCCTAGCCTTCTTGATTTGATTTTAGTTTCTGATCCGTTCAATATTCTTCTAAATGACCAGCTTTCGATTGATGGGATTTCGGACCATGATATAGTGTTTTGCACGTACAATATTAAATTTGAAAGAACTGTTACCCCAACGAGTTTTGAATTCAGAGACTTTAAGTTAATCGATATCATTGCACTTCAATGTGAGGCAAGTTTCATTGAATGGGGTAGGTTACAGTATCTCCCCAATATTAATGAAAAGATTGACTATTTACATGTTATCGTCACCTGAGTGCAAGAACTAGGTAACTCGCATTTTTCATATTCCGAGTTATCAGCAAAAACGTTATTAAGAATATTTTACTAGACTCTTTTTCCAATGTAATCCGAACACAGCAACATAATTTTTTTTCACGTGATAAGGATGTTCGTGATCTATAAGATACCGAATAAATCATTATTATTTTTGTTATTTTACCTGAAATATAAAATAATTAGTGAAACAATAGGTAGTTACCCAATTCTTGCACCAATTTTTTTGCTGATTATTAATTAAAATCATTTTACTTTTCTGAGATAAAAATGCTTAACTTCATTGAGAATTGTATGTACATATGTAAGTCTGAAACCACACAGACATCGGAGACAGCTACTGTCTAACTAAAGTCTTTTTCAAGATCTGAAATAACTATTTTCGCGGTTAAACACCTAGCTATATTCCTAAAAAAAAATCTTGCATGTTTTAAGAAAATACCTTTTTGTGAATTTTTTGCGTACGATACTTAGCTCGGGCAATCATTTATATTTTTACTAAAACATCACTTTAATTTTAAAATTTGCGAAGAAATATACATAAATAAATTAAATCCGATCACATCGAACGCAATAGTTTTTTCAGATTTAATGAAAAGCTTTTTTTGTTGTGTAACCAAGTACATAAAACGGTAAATTATGTATTATCTTAAACAACATTGTAAGTAGAATTATCCATATTGTTTGATACATTTTATTTAGCTGCTGTTTGGATGGGTATACAGTAGTAGTAAAAAAAATCATACATAGGTATTTATACTTTAAATTTTTTTTATTACTTTTTCGCTTTGGTTCAGTTTTTGAATTTTTTATTAGACTTAACAGGTCTTACTTGAGTTGCAGCTGATTGTGCGAGCCAAGTGTTCAAATTAGATAACTTAAATTACCTGATTAAGATCACCAAAAAAATTTGACTAAAATATATATTTTATTAAATGGTAACTACCGTAAGGTACCCTAAAATCATATTATCTCAAAAAAGACAAAAATGTAGTTACCTAGTTCTTGCATTCAGGTGGCGTTATGATCAATGGTTTATTCAATGACCATGTTCCCTTGAAATCTGTAACTGTGCGCAACATTAAGGCCAGGCGCGCACATTGCAACTAAACAGTTTGGTTTCGATTTTGAGCACAATGGGATTATATGGGAGTGCGCGCCGGTTTATGTGCGCGGACTCTCATATAATTCTATAGTACTTAAAATCGAAACCAAACTGTTTAGTTGCATGTGCGCGCCTGGCCTAAGTGTTCCTGGTTTACGGTTGAGGTCCAAAATTCAATACGAAAACGTAGAAGGCTTTATCATAAATGGAAACTTTATTAAACAAACTACTTTTGGGAATAATACTGTGAAGCAAGAAATCAAGCAACTTTTCCGATCAGAAGAACTAAAAAAAGATTCTACCTATCGAAACTTTGTGTAAGCCAAACGACAAAAAAACTTTGGTCAAACTTACGTTCTATTGGAATAGGAAAAAGCAGTGCTATTAATAAATCGATCGACCCAAATGAGCTTAACAATGAATTTGCATTAAGTACAGTAAATGACACAAGTTTTGTGCCTAACAGGCTAAATATATTTCAACCAGATGTTGAATTTGAATTCAAAGTTGTGTCTGAGATTGATGTTTTTAACTGTATTCGAAGTTTTAGATCTGTTGCTGTAGGCGATGATGGAATACATATTTCTTTTATTAAAATTATTTTGCCACATATCATAGGATCCCTTACACATATTATTAACTATTGTATCATGTCTTCTTGCTTCCTTGATAGTTGGAAAGTTGCCAAGGTCGTTCCTGTTGCCAAAAATGCCAATCCGAAGTCATGCAAAGATTTTAGACCCATAAGTATTTTGCCATGCCTTTCAAAGGTATTTGAAAAAATTCTCGCAAGGCAAATGAATGGTTATCTCGACAGACACAATATTTTATCCCCTTATCAATCAGGTTTCAGAGCTAAACATAGCTGTGAAACAGCCATCGTTAAAATTTTAGATGATATAAGATTAAATTTTGATTTGAAAATATAACCATTTTGAGTCTGCTTGATTTTTCGAAGGCTTTTAATAGTGTTAACCATTCAATTTTATGCCAGTAACTTAAGTTCTACTTCGGATTTAGTGATAGAGCATCTCGTTTAATACAAAATTATCTCAACAATAGAAAACAAAAGGTGGTCGTTGGCACCAAATTTTCAGAATATAAAAACTTAATAACAGGAGTACCCCAAGGATCAATTATGGGTCCTCTATTGTTCTGCATCTTTATTAATGACCTTTTTAAAGTCTGCTTAAATGTTCGCCTTCATTTATATGCTGATGATGGTCAAGTTTATCTCTCTAGACCAATTGGACTAGTGGAAGATTTGGTGTGCAGAATCAATGAAGACATGTCTGCTATATTAAAGTGGTCTGTTTCAAATGGACTTTCGCTTAATCCAACTAAATGTCAGTCCATTATTATTTCCAGAAAAACTTACGACCCTGGAATTGTTCCAGAGATTTGCCTTGGAGGTTCTAAGATAAAATTTGTTGAACAGATTACAAGTCTTGGATTCAAAATCAATCGATCCCTATCAGCTTCTGATCATGTCAATTACATAGTTGGGCAAATTTATGGTGGTCTGCGGAAACTCTGGCTGTGTTCCAGCTTTACACCTCTTTAAACAAAGCTAAGGCTCATCAAAACGTTGCTTTTGCCATTCATAACATATGGATCGGTTGTTTATTGTAAGCCTGATTCCCTTTCATTTCATAAGCTTTTAGTTGCCTTTAATGATATGATAAGGTATGCTTTTGGAATACGACGACATGAACACATATCGCATCTTCATAAGGAAGTTCTAGGTTGTTCACTTCAACAGTTTTTAGAAATTAAGTGCTGCATATTCATGCACAAAATTATCCAAACAAGGACACCATATTATCTTTTCGAAAAAATACAACATGCTAACTCTACTAGAACTTTAAACGTTTTCACGCCACAAGCAAGGTTTTTGAGCTCGTCCCGCCTATTCTTTGTTCATGCAACCCGACTTTGGAACACTCTACCTACAGTAATTAAACAGATAATCTCCGTATCCAAATTTAAAATTACAATTTTTGAACATTTTCTTAACAGCAATGTGCATTGATTCTTTAATTTAGCCGATTTAATTTGACTTTTATTAATTTTTAAACAAAATTATACAATAAAATGTTATTATTTTTATTATTATTATTATTATACACTTTTTCTTTTTTTTGCAATTTTTTTTTGCTAAATTGCTGTAGTGTTTAATTTATATTTATTTGACATTGTACTATAAAAGACTAATTTGTCTTACTTGTACTTCCCTACTTATCAATAAACTTAAACTTAAACTTGGCGTTTAGACGATGACAACAAGAGAACTTACAATGCTATTTTACGTGGGTCTGAATTTGAAAAGAACTTTGTTGAAACTGTGTTGTTAGCGAGATTAGACCAAATAAACGGATTGCCGAATGAATTTTTAATGATTGTCCTGTTTTCTGTGAAGCCTTAGATGTAAACGACTGGCTCTTGCCAAAAGTTCCACACCATAATACGATACTATGCTGCATTCCAACATGTGTTGAAGCAAAAACGAACGTGGTTATTTCTTCGCCCTTAACAAGGTTCAATTTTAAAAAAATCAATTTATTTAAACTGAAAGAGTTTTTTTACAATGTCAATTGGGCTAGTGTTTTGAACTCCAATTATGTAAACATATGTGTGCAGAACTTTAATGCTGTTTTAAGTAACTGTCTTAACTATTGTGTTCCTGTTACAAATAATTTTCCTTATTCGTCATCAGTTCGTTGGCTGAACAAAGATTTAAGACGAATTTGAAACCGTAAAAATATGTTTTTTTAAAAAATGGAAAAGAACTCATATAATAAGCTACTATAATCAAAATTCTTACTATAGAAAACTTTATAACACATCTCTAAGGACTTCTTATGAAAATTACATAACTCAAATCAAGTGCAATATATCGAAACAACCAAAGCTGTTCTGGAAGTTTATTAGTTCTAAAAGAAAATCTTCAACTTTTCCATCATATGTGCAATATAAAAATAAATCCTCTTCCTGTGATATTGAAATAAGTGACTTATTTGGTGATTTTTTTCAACAAACTCATAGTTCGTGCAATGAAACATACTGTGATAATACAATCCAAAATCTAATAAACTGTGATATACCTTTGTTAAGACTGACTGAAGCGGAAGTAGTGCAATATATTGACGGCTTAAAAAGTACATGTTCGTCTGGTCCTGACCATATTTCGCCCATATTTGTTAAAAAATGCAAGCCCTACATTTGCTCTGCAATCACCTATATATTCAATTGTTCGGTATTTGGTATTTTTTCTGATCTATGGAAGTCCTCGTATATTATACCTCTTCATAAGAGTGGAAACAAAAATAAAGCTGAAAATTATCGAGGAGTTGCAAAACTTTCATGCATAGCAAAGCCTTTTGAACATATATTTTGTAAACACATTCAATTTTTCTGCAAATCAACATGGATTTTGCCAGCAAAAATCTACAACTACAAACCTCCTTGGATTCACTAACCAAATAAATATCAATATGCAAAATGGGGTTCAAACAGATGTGTTTTATGCTGATCTAAGTAAAGCATTTGATAGGGTAAGCCACTCTATACTTTTACTTAAGGGTAAGTGTCCCTCTGAAAAATAGGTTGGAGTTTTGCGCTAAACTGTATAGCGTTCACAATTTTGCGTGTATATTAATGAAGTAAACTGTTATCGATTGGAAATAAGTTTGGTCACATATTTATGTGGCTAAAAAAAAAAAAACCACAAACGCATTTATGCCTCAAAACCGCCAGACCGATGGAAAAATCATGAAGTTTAGTGAGATGCTTACAAAAATGAATGGGGCAATGGGTAAATTTTACTTTTTTATTTTTTTTATATTTTTTGTCTAGAGATAATTGATCTCGAAACTTCGAATAGATTTTCTTTTTTTTTATTCTTTTTATTTATTCCCATACAAAATGTACAAAACTATCAAAAATGAAGGAAATTTACAAAGAAATATGAATGCATTATTTGATAAAACTTTTGAAGTTTAAAAGGCAATGAAGTCAAATTAACGTTTTTATAAAGCTAATATGTATGCGCAATTAGTTATATTTTTCTTTTATTTTTTTTTATTTTTTACATTAACTTTTAAGAGATAAAACGACAAAAAATGGTCCGTTTTTGTCAATTTTTTTGCGCGTTTGCCTGGGGCATCAACGTTATATTTTTAAATTTTCTAAATGTTTTTTAAAATCAAGGATCATATGTCCTGAACTTGGAATGGACCTTAAAAAAAAATAATGTGTCTTATAACACGCCTAAAAATGCAATTAAATACGACACTATTTGTAATGCCGTGGTTGGGTCAGGATAGAAAATACAATTACCACAAATTTTTTTAATTTTTGTTTGGTATTTTGTTTATTACATTTAAAAAATAAACTAGTATTTTCTCTTACGGTTTTCTTAATTTTAATTTTTAAAAAGTTGTCTATTTTGCGTCTTTTTACCAGAAAAACATCATTGCTCACGCACACAAAGACGTTTGGTTCAAAAGAAATCCACTGGGTGGTATGAAGATGCATTTCTCTTCCTTATTCTCTTTTTCTTACAAAATAAGTTGTTTGTTTGGTATCGACTCTTGACTGCTAATGTTTTTTTTTGTGTTATATAATAGTATTCGTGAATAATTGTGAAGGATAGCGATCTTTCTGAAGATAAAAAAGACGTCATGAAAAAAAATGTGTGTATGCTCTAGGCTGTTTCACAATGCGACGAGAAAACGAGAAGGCTGTTTCACAATGCGACGAGAAAACGAGACGTCAGCGTGACGAGATCTCTTCGCAGTTGTTCTCTCTTTAAAACGAATTTAAAACAACGAAATAATACATAAGAAAGTATTTCTCGTCGTCACGTTGCGTCTTTTTTTCAATTTTTCGAACTTTACGACGTGACGAGACGACGCAAATTGCTTGATTATGTATTATTTCACTGTTTAAAATTCTTTTTTAAGAGAGAGAAACTGCGAAGAGATCGCATCACGCTGACGTCTCGTTTTATCGTCGCATTGTGAAACAGCCTAGACGTCAGCGTGACGAGATCTCTTCGTAGTTCCTCTCTCTTAAAAAAGAATTTTAAACATTGAAATAATGCATAATAAAGCATTTCTCGTCGTCTCGTCACGTCATAAAGTTCGAAAAAATGAAAAAAAGACGCAACGTGACGACGAGAAATACTTTATTATGTATTTTTTCGTTGTTTAAAACTCGTTTTAAAGAGAGAACAACCGTGAAGAGATCTCGTCACGCTGACGTCTCGTTTTCTCGTCGCATTGTGAAACAGCCTTCTGTTTTTTTTTTTTTTTTAACAGGTAGGTAGACTTGGTGGAATTCGTGTTCACTTTGCGTGATGGGATCGTTGCAGGAGATTTGTTTGGATTTTGTGTAACTTCTACGTACATACATGTAGGTATGTAAGGTATCTAGTATTATGTGGGTAGCTAAGAAGGAATTGCTATGTATCTGGTAAGAGGAGAAAATCGATCACTTTTGGTTTGTTTTTTTGGTGGTATAGCACAATTGAAAAAACGGTTGAAGAAAAAGAAAAGACATAGCTCAAGCACGAGAGTTGAGGCATAATTTTAAAATAAAAATAATTTCATGTTTCCGAAATGAATATTAAAAGGGCTTAACATGCAAATTTTTATTTAAATTTAAAACAAGGGAAGCAAATGTTTTCATTTTTCTATTGCATTTTTTTTTAGTGTTTTTAAAGAACTGTATCTCTATGAAAAATGAATGTATTGAAATGAAACAAAAAGCATTTCAGTTCTTTAAGTTTTTATTTTGAAAATTTTTTTTCAAATGATTTTTTTATGTACCGTTATTTCTCAATCATAAGAAACATCACGAGACAAAAATTTAATTATTTTGTTTTTTTTTTTGAAGTATCTTTCTTTATTCAAAGCCATATTTCTCAGGAAGAAAAATTTTAAAACAACGAAATAACGATAAACAAACCAATAAGAACATATAGGTAACAAGATAAAAAAATTCAAAGGAAATGAAACTTTAAAAAAAAAAATAATTAAATTTTTGTCTCGTGCTGTTTCTTATGACTGCGCAATAACGGTACATAAAAAAAAAATTTCTCAAAACAAAAACATAAAGCATTGAAATATTTTTGTTCCATCTCAATACCTCCATTTTTCACAGACACAGCTCTTCAAAAAACACAAAAAAAACTTCAAAAATTTTATTTCCTTAGTTCTTTGTATATAATGTAGATATATTATGTATGCTAAATTGACTTTATTTCCTGCAATCTATTTAAAATAAAAAATTTAATAATAATGTGTGAGTTTGCTATTATTTAATCACTTCTAAACATGTAGGTACACATTTTAAGAAGAAGGAAAACATAAATAAAAGAATTATTTTTGCTTTGTTTTATTGGACTGTATTGAATGAAATTCAATTTAAATATTTTTGTGACCTTCAGTCCAATCCTAATGCGTTTCGCCCAGATACAAATTTTAACAAGATAACGAGAAAATATGGTTTTATGAAAAAAAGCTCCTTACCCTTTTCCATTTTTTCATCTTGCTGTAGTGAAGACTCTCAGTAGGTACCCTTTAAAAGCCATCAAATACAAAAAATTATTATTTCTCAAAATAATAGGTACCTGCTTTATACCTAATCTATCAAAAATTTAAAATTGGGTCATAGCCTTTTATTTTTATCATTCATCCTCAGATTTCGACAAAAGATGTTTGTAGGTATGTAGGTAATATGCAAATGATCACACACACATAATCTAGTAAAACAATAAATAGAAGAAAACCACCACTGCAACAAAAATTACCCATATATTGCTTCACAACTATCATATACCTATACCATACGCAATAGACAACACAAAAAGTCTGCCTAAAAAAAAAAAAAAAAAAACAGAAAACCTGTTTATGATAAAAAAAAAATATAAATGCGATGGAGAATACCCATATATTGCTTCACAACTATCATATACCTATACCATACGCAATAGACAACACAAAAAGTCTGCCTAGAGAACAAAAAACAGAAAACCTGTTTATGATGAAAAAAATATAAATGCGATGGAATACATTCTCATCTTTTCTACTTTTGTTCTTGTGCTTGTGCGTAAGTCTTCTCTCTCTCTGTGGCTCTGAGAGAAAAAAAAATGCAAGAGAAAAGTTAAAACAATTCCCAATTTTAAATGCTCAAGGCTGTTTCACAATGCGACGAGAAAACGAGACGTCAGCGTGACGAGATCTCTTCACAGTTGTTCTCTCTTTAAAACGAGTTTCAAACAACGAAATAATATATAATAAAGTATTTCTCGTCGTCACGTTGCGTCTTTTTTTCAATTTTTCGAACTTTATGACGTGACGAGACGACGAGAAATGCTTGATTATGTATTATTTCACTGTTTAAAATTCTTTTTTAAGAGAGAGATTCTGCGAAGAGATCTCTTCACGCTGACGTCTCGTTTACTCGTCGCATTGTGAAACAGCCTTCACTTTTATAATAAAGAGAAGAATATTCTTTCACTTATACATTCAAATGCATTTACATGAATTCTGAGTTCGCTTTTGAAGGGAACCTACCCTTAACTGGCTGAACAGAATAGAATGACGGAACTGGAAGAGTTGTCAAAAAGTGTCGTACGTTATTTTTTTTACATGCCCACAATGCAGCTGTACAGCTTTGAAGGTATTTTGAAGAAAAACAAAAGAATATTATTGTGTACAAGCTCAGAATTCACATTTTTTGTTTCCAATAATTTTCCTTTTAATAAATAATTTTTTTCGCGATACTAATAACCACAATATTTTTTTCCGACCCAAAAAGTTGTTTTTTTTCTTCATACAAATTGAAACGTCAAAAGTGCCGTACGTCAAAAGTTAAAAGTTGGTGAACTCTTCCGTCTGCGTCTGCGTCTCCGTATGCGTCTACGTTCCGTTGTGTTCGCAACATTAAATTTGCGTGTATTCAATATTTTGACAGCTATTCCGGCTCCGTCTCCGTTTCCGTCTGCGTCACCATTCTGTTCAGCCAGTAAGGGTAGGTGTACCCGACCAGCCAACTCAAAATTCATGTAAATGAATTTGAATGTGTTAGTAAGCTCTCTTCACCAGATTCGGCATTGCAATTTTAATTATACTCTTGCTTGTACTCTGTAGTCTGTACTCTGTTTTAATCGCAAACGATGGTGCAGAGAGTGAGAGAGCAGAGAATCACGCACAAGCACTACGCAGACGCACAAGACTCAAGGCTGTTTCACAATGCGACGAGAGAACGAGACGTCAGCGTGACGAGATCTCTTCACAGTTGTTCTCTCTTTAAAAAGAGTTTCAAACAACGAAATAATACATAAAAAAGTATTTCTCGTCGTCACGTTGCGTCTTTTTTTCAATTTTTCGAACTTTATGACGTGACGAGACGACGAGAAATGCTTGATTATGTATTATTTCACTGTTTAAAATTCTTTTTTAAGAGAGAGAAACTACGAAGAGATCTCGTCACGATGACGTCTCGTTTTCTCGTCGCATTGTGAAACAGCCTTCAAGCAAAAGAAAGAAAAAAAACAGGTCGCTAGCGAGTAAGCGCAGACGAAGCAAATGTACCTACTTGTTATGTATTTACAATTAGACATACAATTTAGAGAAAATAACGATTCTGACCAGAAGGGTAGGAGCAGGAGGTAGGTAAGGTATGGATGGATTTGTTTTTTCCTTATGGATATGGTGTGATATGTGAATATGTATTATGAAGAAAAAAGAATACCTTTTATAATTTTCTAAAAGAATTGGTTGGTGTAGCGCAGCGCGGTGGTATTATTTTTTTTTTCGGGTTGAACAAATTACCTATAAAAAGGAAAAAAAAATAGGAGCTTCTCTATTTTATGTTTTCTAAAAAAAATGTGTCGTACCTTTCCGAAGTCAATTTTTTCTTAATTTAGGTACAGTAGATGACGGATAAAAGAAACTCAAAAAATCCAAGGATTTCAATGAAACTGATAGAGGTTATAGCTGACGGCTGTAAAGTTTGCAGAAAATCAACTTCTTTCCTTTGGGGTACATATAACCGAATGATACACCAAAAATTTAGTACAAATCTAGATTAGTAACGGTTATTTAATTTTGTTTGTTGTATGTGGTCGAATTTCAACCATTGGTAAAAAAAATTCATAAATTCAAATACCAAATTGACAAAATTTAGGCCTTTCATGGTGGCGTATGACCGTCCACCAAACTTTGAATTGGTCTTAAAGTTAGTCATTGATGGTTTTGAAGAATTAGTTTTCCCTTATAATTTAACTTTTTATTTTCCTTACTAGAGTGTGTCATTTTTTGTTGGCCGAATTTCGGCCGCTGAGCGATACTAGTATAAATAAAAATGCCTATAAGAAATGTCAAATGTATGGGCTTTTTTCTTTCTCCCCGATCTTCAATTTGTCACTTCTTTGTCAATTCAATAAGGGTGGGTTCAGAAATTTTGTGAAAGTTACACGGCGCATCATTTAGAAGTTTACACGGGAAAATTTCTTATAAAAGTTTAATTTTCTATGTAGTGAAAGAATAAGTTTCTTATATCAGTGTTTTTCTTATATACGTTTTTCTTATATGAGGTGTATTTAGCATGTATCTTTATGGGAATGTGCATGGTATTTTGGAATGTCTGTCTTATAAGCGTGTTTTTCTTAAATGGGACTTTCTCATATCCATCATCTACTGTACCAACGAGAAGTTGGAAAACCAAACTTACTAATCCTTAGCCAGTTGGTTTTTATTATGTTATTTAGGTATGTATTTATGTTTTATTATCAAAAGGAAAAAGAATGCTAATACATTTGATGGGCGTGATTTGACATGGAGTGTGGAGATTGAATTTAAAAAAAAATCAATAGAAGTTGCAGATATTGGCGAGGCTGGGATATGAGCCGTTTAAATTAGATGTAGGTACATATGTAAGCAGATTTGTGTGTTGTGTATAAGTAGTAAGGTATGTATGTATTTATTAACTTCCCATGAGAACTTATTGCACCTAATTGGTCCGATTTGTCTGATATGTCGATGTGATTTATTTGTTAAATGTTATGTACATGTACACCCATATCTCGTGGCTACGTTCGTGATACCTCATTTCGTCGACCATATCTTGAGAATAAATAAAGCCATGGGCTTCGAATAGATTTGATTTTACAGATACATAATAACGTCATAAAGTGCAAAAAGTGTTGTCAAAAAAATTCGATTACTTAATTATTTTCTTATTATTATTCGAGAACAAATAATTCTATCGACTTCAGCTCAATTACATTCTATAGATAATGAAGAATAGATGAGATTTAAAAAAATAAATCTACTACTAAAAATTGTTGAAAAAATATTTTTCGACTGGAATATCTCGAAAACAAACAATAATATCGTCTTCAAAATAATTTTTAAATTTTGCCATTATTAAAAATTGATAAGAGTTTGTAAAAAATGGAATGGGTATTTTTTTCTAAGCAAAAAAAAAACTGCCAAAGAAACCACTAAAAATTCTTGAAAATTGTTTTTCATCTCGAAAATCTAGGAAACAAATAATTTCATATGTACATATTCTACATACATATACAAATACATATAAGATCTGGTACAATTTTTTTTGAACAAATAGGCAAGTACAAATTATGTATTTAGGAAGGTACCTACATACATAAAACTTCAATTTATAATTGATAAAGTCTGTAAAAAAATTAATTGAAGCTTTTTTTTAAGTAAACATAAAATACAAAAATTACTAAAAATTGTTCAAAACTATATTTTATCTCAAACGTCTCTAGAAAAAAAAAGATATCTGTTGACTTGTAGATCCCATAGCAACTAAACCATACAGTTTATCATTAGCCTGGCCCTGGGCTTATTTTATTTACTGGATACAAAATTTATCCAAGTTAAGAACATAATTAAGCCTTAATAAATATCCATTTTTATACAGCTCAATGACATAAGCCTTCATAGATATCAAGATTAAGATTTGTTTACATTTAATTGTTAAATTTTTAGATATTTTTATTTTGTAAAAGTTTTTTCAAACGAGTTAGGTACTGTTATAGACTAAACAAGTGGCAACGCGGGAGATTGGGTTGAACACATCCTAGCCCCAACTGTCAATTTGTCATTCTGACTTTTCGGATTGAGCACGTTGTAATAGCCTAACCTACAACGTGTGAACATCTCTCACCGCCGTTTTGAGTTATGAAATAAAATTGATTTATCAAAAAAAAACTAATAAGTATTTTGTAGTCATATCAATACATAACACTGGCGACGAGGTTAAACAAAAAGAAAAAATGAACGATAGCAGTATGGCAAATGTTAATGCAGAAATCAGCGCATCACCGGTTTTTGGCAAGTTAGAGCAATTCCAACCTTCTATGTCTTGGAACAACTATAAGGAAAGAATGGAATTCTATTTCGAGGCGAATGGATTAAAAAACGAAGTGCAACAAAAAGCAATATTCCTAGCATGTGTCGGTGAGACAACGTACGAAATTATTCGCTCGTTACTTACACCCTTGGGTCCAAAAGATGTGAAGTTCCAAGAAATTCTGGACAAGTTGGATGGGCAGTTCCACCCAAAACCTAACGAAATAGTGCAAAGATTTGCTTTCCACAAAAGATGCCAAAAGTCAGGAGAATCAATCCCAGACTTCGTTAAAGATTTACGTAAACTGTCCGAACATTGTAATTTTGCGGAGTTAAATAATATGTTGCGGGATCAGATCGTATGCGGTGTAACTGATGAGACTCTACAAAAACGTCTCTTCAGTGAAACAAAACTCGATTTCCAAAGAGCCTATGAACTAGCTCTAGCTCACGAAACGGCATTCAAAAATGTGTCGGATGTTCGGGGATCGGGTAGTAACGAGGTTATGGCAGTGTCAGCACATGTTCCAAGTCAAAAAGCGACAAAGTATGCTAAATGTTTTCGTTGCGATGGACACCATCAGCTAGGAAAATGTCTATTTAAAGACAAAAATTGTGACTTTTGTCATCGAAGAGGCCATTCAAGCCGTGCATGTTTTAAGAAGAAGGCAGTGGCCAGACAGAATAACAATGGTCACGAGGTTCATGTGTTACAGGAACATGGCAGCGAACCAGGTAATTCACCAGACGATAACTATTTTCACGAAATAAATAGTGTAGACGAAGCACAGTCCCAAAAAATTATCACGAAGTTAATCATAAATGGAGCTACCGAAGAATTTGAAGTTGATTCCGGCGCATCGTGTACAGTTATATCGGATGTCACATGGAACCGCATAAAGGCACCGAATCAAGAATTAAACACATCATCACTTATTTTGCAAACCTGGTCAAAAGAAAAACTCAAAGTTTTGGGTACAGCTCGGGTGAATGTGAAATATAACCAAAAAGAATTTAATTTGCTAGTTGTTGTTATTTCAGGTGGCGGAAGGAGTTTGTTGGGTCGAGATTGTTTTAAACCGCTGGGAATATCAATAAGAGGAATACATGAGATGGAAACAGGTGGGAATTGGGATTGGATTATGAAAAAATATCCGCAGGTGTTTCGAGAGGATTTAGGAGCGCACGTTAGTCAACCAGTTAACATTGCTGCCAGAGGTTAAACCAATATTTCTAAAACATCGTCAAGTTCCTTTTGCTTTGAGAAATCAAGTAGAGACTGAGATCAACAAGTTGGTGAATCAACAGATTTTGGAGCCTGTGGAATTTTCTCGTTGGGCAACACCAATCGTTCCGGTTCTTAAAAAGGACGGATCAATGCGTATCTGTGGAGATTATCGAAGTACGGTAAATTTGGCAATAAAGTCCAATGCATATCCACTACCACTGTATGCGGAAGTCATGGCGGCAATATCAACTGGAAGGGTATTTACAAAACTGGATCTGCAACAGGCATATCAGCAGCTGATTGTAGACGAGGAGTCTGCTGATTTATTGACCCTCAACACCCATAAGGGGCTATTTAAGGTAAGAAGACTTCCTTTTGGTGTGGCTGCCTCACCAGGAATTTTTCAAAAATGTATGGATAATTTACTCAATGGCATAAATGGAGTTAAAGCATTTATTGATGATATCATTATTTCGGGTGAAGATGAAGAGGCACATAATAAAAATTTAGAACTTGTGATTACAAAATTAGCTAAAGCAAATATAACAGTACGAAAATCTAAATGTATTTTCGGTAAAACAGAAGTTGATTTTCTTGGGTACCACATATCGGGGGATGGTATACGGCCGAATAAATCTAAAGTAGAGGCTATCAAAAATGCACCTCTCCCTCAAAATAAAGAAATGCTACAGTCTTTTCTGGGAATGTTTAACTTTTATAATAAATTTTTACCAAATAAGGCTACAAGAGCAGAAAAACTTCATCGATTGTTAGACAAAAATGTTAAGTCGAGCTGGACCGCAGCGCACACAACAGTATTTAACGAATTAAAAGAACTTTTGAACTCCGATAGAATTCTTACGCACTATGATGAGAATAAACTTCTGGTCCTTTCATGTGACGCCTCACCATATGGTGTGGGTGCCGTGTTGGCACACCGAGACAAATATAATTCCGAACGTCCAATCGCATTTGCTTCACGTACTTTGGGGTCAAGTGAACGTAACTATGCCCAAATTGACAAAGAAGGATTGGCAATTATCTTCGGAATCAAACACTTCCATCAATATATAGCGGGTAGACAAGTACTGATTATAACAGATCATAAACCTTTATTGGGCATTTTTAATAAACATAAACCTATACATCTTATGGTGTCACCACGTATGTTGAGATGGTGTCTACTTTTGTCAGCTTATGACTATGAGCTAGAATATCGGCCGGGAAAACTAAACGCCAATGCTGATTGCTTAAGTAGATTGCCCATGAGATCTTCTAATGAAGGTCCCAGCGATCTGAGGGATATTTTATTGCTCGAAAGGTTAAAGGATACATCTATACGAGCGGAAGACGTAGCTCGGGAAACTTCACGAGATGCAGAATATAGCAAGGTGATGCGATGGATACTCCATGGATGGCCAACAAAAATTGATAAGGAATTTCAAAGTTTTTTCCAAAGAAGGACAGAACTATCCACCCATAAAGGATGTATTTTGTGGGGAACTCGGGTAGTTATACCATCGATATTACAGACAAACATTTTAAATTTACTTCACGCAAATCACCCAGGAATGAGTCTCATGAAATCCTTGGCGCGCAGTTACGTCTGGTGGCCGCAATTAAATCAGCAGATTGAACAGACAGTGCGAATTTGTAACCAGTGCCAATTGAACAGACCACAACTTCCAAGTGCGCCTCGACAATTTATAACGCAAGAGACAAACCCTTGGTCAACGTTACATCTCGATTTTGCAGGACCGTATAAAGGCCACTCATTTTTGATAGTAGTGGATGCAATGTCAAAGTGGCTGGAGGTAAAAATAGTTGCAAATCATTCAAGTGCAGAAGTAATAAGAAAGCTGCGAGAGATTTTTGCAATTCATGGACTGCCTAGAAAAGTCATAACAGATAACGGTGCTGCCTTTGTATCTGAAGAGTTAACAACTTTTTACCGAAAGAATGGAATAAAGTTTAATACAACCGCTCCGTACCATCCCTCTAGTAATGGTCAAGCGGAAAGAATGGTTCGGTATACCAAGTCATCACTGGCAGTATTAACAGAAGGAGATATCCATCTTAAATTACAAAGATTTTTATTTAAACAACATACTACTCCTCATACCGCAACGGGAAGAATGCCGTCGGAGCTACTTATGGGAAGAAAGCTAAGAACAATGCTGGATATGTTGCATCCAGACAACATCATTTTAAAAAACGAGAGAAGCGCAGAAGATCCGGTAATGGAAAAAGTTAGAACGTTTCGAATTGGAGATGCAGTGTTTTTTAGAAACTACTCAACTGGCCCGAAATGGTTGAGAGGCACTATTTCGGAAATCACAGGGCCGGTATCCTACATAATTAAAACTCTAGAGGATCAGATAGCAAGACGTCATGTGGATCAAATTCGTCGTAGAGTCGACGAACAATTTGAATTTGAAAATGAATTTCGAGTAATCAACTCACCAGCCACTAATCAAACAAAGGATAACAATATGCCTTTACCCATACCACCCGTTTCACCTATCACAGCCACGGAATCTCACATAGGCCATGAAGATCCACAAACTCCAACCAATACCACCTCCGACCCCCCAGAAACATTCGTCAATCCAACTACATCAGATCAGTCAAATTCACCTTCAGCTACTGGGAACCAACAAACGAGATATGGCAGAATTATACGACAGCCATGTCGTTTAGGATACTAAACAACATCTGAAGATGGAGGAATGTTATAGACTAAACAAGTGGCAACGCGGGAGATTGGGTTGAACACATCCTAGCCCCAACTGTCAATTTGTCATTCTGACTTTTCGGATTGAGCACGTTGTAATAGCCTAACCTACAACGTGTGAACATCTCTCACCGCCGTTTTGAGTTATGAAATAAAATTGATTTATCGAAAAAAAAATAATAAGTATTTTGTAGTCATATCAATACATAACAGGTACTATAAAATGCAAACAAAATCATCACCTCTTTTTTTCCTAACCACAGCATTTTTTTTATAATGGACAGACGTAACATGCTATCACAACATTTTTTTTGGATTAAATTTACTACGAAAGATATTTTTTCAAGGTTTTTGAAAATTTTCAAAAATAAGTGTAAGCTTTTCTCTTTGTACTATTTCATATGCTGCAACTTTTACCTTCACATTTTTTCAAAAAAAAAACTGATACTTTTTGGAAAATGCTTAATACATAAAAAAACTCTTTGCCAAACTTCAGCCTTGTGGTCATTTTTAGAAGTGAAAGTCCAATTTTCAGGGCCTGCAACAGCAAAATGCGATCGTCTTTCTCCTATCTACTGATAAATATTCTTATGTAGGTACATTTACAATATACGTGCATATATTTTGGCACCAACCACCAGACACATTTTATGCTTGGCGCAGTATGTATTCCACTCAAAGTGAAATGGGATCGCTATTTAATTACACAATAATAATGCTACGAATTGACTTTAACATGTACCTACCAATGTATTTTTCCAATAGATACATTCATTACCTACGCAAAATAATCAAAGCGATTGCTTCAGCAACTATACCCAACACTCCAAACATGACCTTGCACTAATACCTATCAGAAAAAAAAAAACGCTGAAAGAACAAAAACTCTTCTATAATCGACCTGCAATACCCATCATAATTTTTTTTCCCAAAAGAAGCAGAAAAACCTTCTAACAGACTAGCGAAGAAAAAAATATACATTATGCATGTATGTACATATGTACCTACGTACAAGCTAAACAAAATTCATCCAAATTTCCTGCAACGATCCCACCTCCGAATTGAACACGAACTTCCACCAAATCTACGTGTTTAAAAAAAAAAAAAACAAGGCATACGTACATAACAAACCTTTATTTTTTTCATGACATCTTTTTTATCTTCCTTGGCGATTCACAGAATACTATATTTGTATGCATACTATGGTTTTCCATACAAGACAAAAAAAAAATCATTGGGAGTCGAGAGCTGATACCAAACAAACAACTTATTTTGTAAAAGAGAATAAGGAAAAAGAGAATGCATCACCACACTACCCAGTGGATTTCTTTTGAACCAAACTTCTCTGTGTGCGTGAGCAATGATGTTGTTATGGTAAAAAAACGCGAAATGGACAACTTTTTCAAAATTAAAATTAAAAAAACCATGAGAGAAAATATTATTTTGTTTTTTAAATTTAATAAACAAAATACCAAAAAAAAATAAAAAAAATATGTGGTAATTGTATTGGCTGTCCTTGCCTAACCACGGCATTACGAATAGTGTCACATTGAATTGCATTTTTTAGCATGTTATACAAAATATTTTTTTTTTTTAAACCCATTAGGCATTCAAGACATATGATTCTTTGATTTAAAAAACATTTAGGAAATTTAAAAAATATAACACTCAATTTCCCAGGGGGTCAAACAAAAAAATTAAGAAAAAAAGAGTATATTTTGTATTTTTGTCTCTAAAAACTTACTGTAAAAAATAAAAAAAATGAAAGAAAAATAAAAACAACTGCACATACATATAAGCTTTGAAAAACCGTTAATTTGACTTCGTTACCTTTTATACTTCAGAAGTTTTATCAAATAATGCATTCATACCTCTTTGTAAATTTCGTTCATTTTTCACAGTTTTGTACATTTTTTTTGGGAATAAATAAAAAAAATATAGAAAAAACAAAACCCATTTGTCAATTTGAGATGAATTGTCTCTAGAAAAAAAATGTAAAAAAAATAAAAAAGTAATATTTAACCAATTTCCCTATCATTCCTATAAGCATCTCACTAAATTTTATGATTTTTCCATCTGTCTGGCGGTTTTGAGGCATATATAATTTTTTATTTTTTTTTAAAGCCACAAAAATATATTGCTCAACTTATTTCCAATCGATTACCGTTTGTTTCATTAAAATATTCGCAAAATGGTGAACGCTATATAGTTCAGCGCAAAGCTCCAACCTATTTCACAAAGGGACACATACCCTTAAGGGTAGGTGTACCCGACCAGCCAACTCAAATTTCATGTAAATGAATTTGAATGTGTTAGTAAGCTCTCTTCACCAAATTCGGCGTTCGAATTTTAATTATACCTACTCTTGTACTCTTTTTTAATCGCAAACGATGTTGCAGAGAGCAGACAATCACGCACAGGCACGCTCAAGCAAAAGAAAGGAAAAAAAAAAACAGGTAGCGAGCGAGTAAGCGCAGACGAAGCAAATGTACCTACTTATTATGTATGTAAATACAAGTGCCAGACATACAATTTAGAGAAAATAAATAAAACAATATTCTGACCAGATAGGTAGGTATGGATGGATTTGTTTTTTTCTTATGGGTATGGTGTGATGTGTGAATATGTATTATAATTATCTAAAATTTTAAATATTATAAATGAAAGAAACGGTCACTCACTGACTCATTCATTCTTTTGACTCATCATTGCACAGCTTATACTGTAAATCATAAAAATATAAAATAAATTTTATTTGATAGAGAATTTTATGTAAAGGAGCACTAAGACGGGATTTTTTGAAATTCCAATTTTGAGTAAGGTAAAATGGGTTTTTTTTATTAAAGGTCGAAAAACTACTTTCTAAACGGGAGGGGTTAGAACATTAATTTTTATTTTAGTTGATAGATCTTTGAAATACAAGAAACTTTTAAATTTAAAAAAAAACTCTAAAAAATCTACGAAGCGAGTTATAAAATGTTAAAAGATGACTTTTGAATAATACGCCTTTGACAAATAATTCGCTATAAATCGGGGGTATCAGATAGAGAAACAAATTTTACACCTTTAGAAAGATAATGAAAAAAAAAAATTACCCATGTTTCAGGAATTTTTGCTAGGAATTTTTTTCACCCACTTTTTGATTTTTGAAGATGTCACATTTTTTTTAACCATTTTTTTTTTATATTTGATTTTTTATATTTTTATGGGTAGATCTAAAAATCTGAATTTTCTACAGCTAATAGAGATTGTTAATTTATAAATATTTTAAAAATTTTAAATTTTTTCAACAACCCCAACTCCAGATATTTACAAAATTAATGCTTTTTTTGCATGCCCTCACAACTTTTTACTGGATGTATCTATAAATTTAATATTTCTCTACCAGCACCTTAGAAAGCTAACGTTTAAATTGACATCTCAACCAATATTCTACATCCTACACAACCCTCACAAAAGTTTAAAAAGTTTTCATCAAAAAATTACACGAAAATCTTGAAAAATGGGTATGATTGTTCGTTGTCGCAAAATTAAATCAAAACAATCTTTTGGCAATGATTCTAAACATTTCAACATGACATTACCTATAAGAACAAAAGAAAAAAACAACAAACAGTGCATGACTATTATACGCAATATCATAGATTCCCTTTTGCAAAAGAAGCAAAAAAAAACTTCCATTCCAACGATGAGCCAACAAAAAAAAATACATACATACCTTATGTATTTACGTACAAGGTACACAAAACTCAACCAAATCTCCTAGAAAGATACCACCGCGCCCGCGCGAAGTGAACTTCCACCACGTCTACCCATTGACAACAAAAAGACTGGCATACACATACATAATAACCTTCTTCTTTTTCTTTTACCTAAAAAAAGATCACTTGACATCCAAATGATGAACAGGATTACTATGTATGCTTTCTATAAAAAAAAAATAAGGTGTACAGAGTCAATACGGAACTTCTCTTGTAAGGAAAAAGAGAATTGGGGAAAAGAGAATGCATGCACAACCCAATGGATTTCTTTTGAACCAAATTTCTTTGTGTGCGTGAGCAAAGATGTTTTTCCAGTAAAAAACTGCAAAATGGACAACTTTTCCAAAATTAGAAATAAAAAAACCATGAAAGAAAATACGATTTTGTTTTTTAAATCTAATAAAAAAAATACCAAAAAAAAATAAAAAAAATATGTGGTAATTGTATTGGCTGTCCTTGCATTACAACGGCATTACAAATAATGTCATATTGCATTGCGTTTTCAAGCATGTTGTAAGGCAAATATTTTTTTTTTCAAAGGTACTATTTAGTTCAGAACACATGATACTTTGATTTAAAAAACATTTAGGCCCATTTGCTCAAACTCATCATAAGTATTTAAGTTCATCATAAAGTACTATGTTCTACTTATTGCTTTGCACAAAATCAAAAATAGATTTTAAATAGCGTTATGTTTCACTTATTTTAGGGGGAGGATAAGGTCAATCATAAACAATTTAAGTTGATCTTATAGGCAATTTCAGCCATATTTTTTTTTGAATTTAAAGTGCAAAAATGCACCACAAACTCTACTTACTCATTATGGTTAAGTGGTAAACCATTAAAGATATATGTACATATGTACCTACTAAGCAAATTTTTTTTAAATAAAAGGAAACATTTTATGATTATTTTGGTGACCAAAGTAATTTGGACAAATTTAAAGTAGGTACCTGGACCTGCTGATGCAAAACACGTCATTTGAACAAGAAATAGGTAGACGTATAAGAGCTTATCCGATGGGAATTTTTTAACAAAATGAGCAGTAATTTTTTTTATAAACATTTTAAGCTTTTTTGACACGTAACGTTTATATTTTAAGATGATCAGACATACAGACTCACGAACCGATATGACAAAATCCATTGTGGTCTTGATACAAACACAGGACAGCTCAGCACAACACTGCACAACACAATCACTACATATTTATTGCATAGTAAATTTTATAAACGGAAGTAAAAATGTTCAGTCCAAAATTAATCTATAATTTATAATAGTTAAATTCATTCCAACATTATTTTATTTGTCAAAAATTATTACGAACACACTTCAAAAATAATATAATTCTCTGCTCATTTGACATTCAATTTGAAACTCTCAGAGATTTCTCGCATGAAACTTAATATTAGCTAAGTTGATCATAAATTTTTTAAAGCAAAGCAGAATAAAATAAGTTCAACATAAAAACTATGTTTAACTTAGTTATGATATAGATTTATGATTCGTATGAGCAAATGGGCCTTAGAAAATTTAAAAAATATAACATTCAATTTCCCAGGCAATCGCGCAAAATAATTGAAGAAAAAGGAATATCTTTTCCATTTTTGTCTCTAAAAAGTAACTGTAAAAAATTTAAAAAAATAAAATAAAAATTAAGGTAACTGCATATACATATAAGCTTTGTAAAAACGTTAATTTGACTTGCTTACCTAATATACTTCAAAAGTTTTATCAAATTATGCATTCATAAAATTTAGCGAATTTCCTTTATTTTTCATAGTTTTGTGCATTTTTTCGGGTGAATAAATAAACCAATAAAAAGAAAAAAAAGGTATTGCTTAGTTTTGAGATCAATTTTCTCCAGAAAAAAAATTTAAAAAAAATAAGAAAGTTATTTTTACCCAATTTCCCATCCATTTTTGTAAGCATCGTACTAAATTGTATGATTTTTTTATCTGTCTGGCGGTTTTAAGGTATAAAATATTTTTTATTTTTTTTTAAAGCCACACATATATTTTACTTAACTAATTTCCAATCGATGACCGTTTGTTTCATTAAAATATTCGCAAAATTGTGAACGCTATACCGATTAGCGCAGAACTCCAACCTATTTTTTCAAGGGACACATACCCTTTAAGCCTTGTAAGTTTATCTTATCTTAAGTCTTAAATTGGTTTGGCCGATGGTCGTCTACCAGACTGAAATTTACGTTTTAATTTTTATAAAAGTACATTACTAAAGAAAAAACTAATATAATGCTTTCCAAAATAAAATTTAACAATTTCGAATACAATTTTGTATAAATTAAAAAATTAAAAACTTTTATTGATTATACATGTTCTGTATCGCGAGGCACTCAAACAACATTGGTATAAAAGATCCCAACCTCGTTCTCCATTCATTAATTTTATGGTTTCCTCTAAACTGAGTATATCAATTCCAAAGTATCTCATGCGGAATTCTTTCAGAATCGGACAAACTCCCAAAAAATTGAGCATGTCTTCACGTTCTCTTCGATTGCATAAATCACACCAAATAGGAAGATCTGGACGGTGAGGAATGAAGTTTAGACTCAGGAGTTCGCCTCTAACTTTCAAAATTGTGCTGATTTTGTGTATGGTGTTGTCGGTCAAGCAGTAGGTCTTTTGCTCCAAAAAGTGGTTAACTTTACTTTAGTAAGCTCTATATATTGCTTCCTCAATAAACCTATCGTACATCCTGTTTCCGATTTTTATCAACAAATCATCAAATTTCGTTTTAAGTGACGAAACGTTATCTTCAGCTGATATTGAAAAGGTTATTGAGCACTCATTCGCCAGTTTATACCACTCACCTACGCATGCTCCTCTAGAACTTATGATGTGACTAAGCACAAGCCTCGGAATCCTGTTTTCTCCGCTTTCAAGCTATGTGTCCCGCTGTCCCCAAAGAACGCAAAATGGCCCGCTTTGAAAATAGTCGATCAATGCACATAATATGATAAATCTCTTAAAGAATTCTTTTATAAAGCTGACAAGAAATCCTCTGGGCTATAGTAAAACTAAATGTCTTAAATAGATGCCTGCACTGCAAAAAGGTTTTGAAAATATTGCAGATTTTTGAATAGATTAAAACAATTTTTTTTTCTATGCATTGTAAAATCTGCAGCGGCGGATTTTAATTTTACAAGTCAAGATTACTTTGAGCGGTGTTTCGTAGCTTGGAAGAAGTTCAGAAAATGATGACATTACTAAATTGAACAGGAATTTATTGGTACACTCAAGATACAGAAGTGACCAAAAAATAGTCTTTATTTAAAAAAAACCAACCTGATATTTTAAAGTAGATTCCCTATGGCCAAAATATAGAAAACCACCCCACTCAATTTTATTTACATTTTCATATTTTTAATAAATATATTTTGAAAATAAGATCGGACAATATCCTGCTCCATTAAAAATTGAGCTGACGCATCATCATAATATTTGAAAGCAAAGCTGAGAAATTGTTGGTTCAAATGTTTGGGATGGCTCAGATTTAATTTTTCTGGACAGCCTATAATTTCTGTTTTTATATTCTTACTAGCAGGCCCGTGCTCGCCTTGCTTCGCATGTTTAAAAACGTGTAGAGCGATGAGAGTGAGAGAATAAGGAAGAGAGTAAAGCACCAACGATGAGTAGACGAGTAAAAGAAAACAGCAACGTGTGGGTTTTTTAAAATAATAAATATATAGGCAGTCGCCGCTTTTATTTAATAAAAACTGTATGTATAGGTATACTAAACACTAGTAACTACAACTTTTGCGGTGTTTGCAGAGGCTGATGTGATCAGCCGAACTGGTCGCAGTCGCAAGATATTGTGTCAAACATTGGCCAGTGGCCGTTCTTTTATATGCTTGAAGAGCTTTTTTTTAACGATATTTTTCAAGGGTTTTTCGATCAAAAGAGCTTTTCGAAATAACTATGGTTTTACATTTGTTACTTTTATGTTTAAGTTTTTATGATATGAGTTTTACATTTACGTTAAAATAAATAAAGCAAAAATAATAATAATTCAATAGATTTGTTTTCATTAGGAATATATGTATATATGTATATATGTATATTGTTTTGCTATAGTCTCCCCCTCTGGAACGATGATCGTCTCGATAGAGTGACAGGAATGTTATCTATTTCCTTGGTCTTCCTCTTTTGCGGAGTTTTCGGACTGGTACTGCATTTCTTTCTTTAGTACCACACTTCGTTATGGCTGAAGCATGGTATGTTCCCATTGGTATTGATATGTCGTCTTTGTTTGCGACTTGATATGCGGACGACCCAATCTTTTTAATAATAACGTATGGGCCATCCCTTCGTGGGACGAATTTCGACGTTGTGTTCTTTGTTGCTTTACTCAATATGTGCGTTGTTACCATAACCTCATCTCCCACTCTTATATCGGCTTGCGGATTTCTTTTTTTGTCGACGTAGCTTTTATTATGATCTTGCGCTTTTTCGGTGGTTTCTCTGGCAATTTGTAGGGTTTCAGATAGCTTCAACAGCCTTGGTGTTATCTGCGAAATGAAGTTCTCAGATTCAGCAATAATTCTCAAGTCGTTGTTTACGTCATCGATTGTTCTGCATTCACGGCCAAACGTCAAATATGCGGGTGAATAACCTGTGCTTTGGCATTTGGAAGTATTCATAGCAAATCGGATGACAGCTAGGTTTCCATCCCAAGTAGTATGATCGTTTCCGACCAGGATCGCCAGTTGGGTTTTCATATCTCGATTTCTTCTTTCTACCGGGTTGGATTCTGGGTGATACAGTGGAGTGAGTGTATGCTGAATATCTAACCAAAACATTAGTTGCTGCATGAGAGCGGATATAAACTGAACTCCATTATCCGATATGAGCCGTCTTGGTGTACCATACCTCAGGAAAACTTCGTTAAGTAGTGTGAGCGCGCAATTTTCTGCTGTTGCTTCTTTTAGTGGGAAAATTTCGGTCCACCTACTGGCAACGTCCTCGATTATGAAGATCCATTGATTACCTTCTTTAGTTTTCGGCAAAGGCCCGAATAGGTCTATAGCTAAAACCTCGAAACGTTGGTTGCTTGCTACCGTTTGCAATAGTCCCACAGGTTTCTTATTGGTTGGCTTATACCTTTGGCATTCCAGACACTTTCCAACATGTTTTGTGATGTCATCCCTCATACGGGGCCAGTAATATCGTGCCATAATCCGAGCAATTGTCCGTTCCACACCATAGTGCCCTGCTGTGGGAATGTCATGGTAAGTGTGCAAGATTTCGGCGCGTTCTTGAGTAGGGACTACTAGCTGGGCATCCTCTGATTCGGATTCAGGTGAATATCTGTACAGAACTCCGTTATTCATGATGTAGCCTCTGTTTGTCCATCGGGGTAAATTTTCATTATTTTCTTCGAATGATGTTATAATTGCTTTTAGTTCGTCATCTTTAAGTTGTTCATTTCGAATTTTATTTGCTTTTCTGGCTGGTATATCGATCCTTACGTTGCAGATCTCACAGGAGTCATTACAATGTTTAATTGCTTGACATGGCGGTCTTGACAACATATCGGCAACTTTGTTTGTATTACCAGGGGTGTATTTGATATCGATGTTGTAGGGTTGAAGTTGCATTGCCCAACGAGCTAATCTGCCGGTTGGAGATTTCAAGCTCATTAACCATTTAAGAGGCTGATGGTCAGTTAGAAGTGTGACAGTGGATCCTTCAATATACCCGCGAAATTTGTTTACTGCCCAGATGATGGCTAAGGCTTCACGTTCTGTTGTCGAGTAGTTACGCTCTGCATCTGTCAATAGCCTGGATACATATTCGACTGGGTGTTCATTTTCCTTCTCCCCCTGGACCAATACTGCCCCTACAGCATAGCTACTTGCGTCAGTCTTGAGGTAGAAAGGCTTTTCTTCGCAAACTTGCTGTAGTACTGGTGCTGATACCAAAGCTGCCTTTAATGTTTCAAAAGCATTCTGTTGTTCAATTCCCCAATACCAGGTAGCATTTTTTTTGGTAAGATTGCTCAGTGGTTTTGATATTCCTGCAAAATTTTCTATAAACCGACGATACCACGAACATGTTTGGAGGAAAGAGAGGACTTCTTTTACATTTCTTGGCTCTTGACGGTTTGAAATAGCTGCTGTTTTCTCGGGATCAACTTCAATGCCATTATTAGTAATCAAATGTCCCAGATATTTAACTGTTGTGCAACAAAACTTTGATTTTTCCCTGTTGGCTTTGAGTTGAAATAGTATGAGACGTTCAAAGACTTTTGTTAGGTGATCACAATGTTCGGCGAAACTGCTCGAGCAAATGATGATGTCGTCCAAGTAAGTTAACAGACATCCACTTTCAGAACCAAGTCCACTTCGAAATTTTTCCATTAGCCGTATAAAAGTAGCAGGAGCGTTACGTAAGCCGAAGGGCATTCTTCGGAACCAGAACATTCCGAATGGTGTAGTGAATGCTGTTTTTTCTACGTCGGCATCTGCAACTTTTATTTGATAGTAACCACTTTGTAGGTCGAGTGTAGTTTTATACCTTGTACTTTTTGTGGCGTGGAGAGTATCATCAATTCTCGGAAAAGGGTGCTGATCTGGTACAGTTATTTTGTTTAAAGCTCGGTAGTCGATGCAAACACGAATATTGCCATCTTTCTTAGGTACGATAACAACCGGAGCTGCCCATGGTGACTCGCATTCTTCGATGATCCCTTGTTCTTGCATTTTATCGAGAGAATCTTTTAGCTGTTTTTTCCTTATACTCGAAAGTCTGTAAGGTGTTGTAGCGATCGGTGTATGATTTCCAGTGTTGATTCTGTGTTCTGCGAATGGTGTCGGTTGAGCAAGTGGTTCGAAAACTGTTTCATATTTTTTAATTAATGCGTTAAGCTGCTCTCTCTCGGATTTTCCAAGGTTGTTGCCTTCATCCTTTCGTATTGATATGTCAATAGACATTAAAACAATTCTTGAAAAGAACTCGTCAGAATTTTGCTGTTCCTCACTTCTTTGCATTTCTGGAAACAAGTTTTTCCCTTGGCTTCTGCGTTTAGGGGTTGTTTCATTACGGAGTGAATCACGAAAGATATTATGGATTGATTGTGGTGAATAATCATTGTTTTCAATTTGACTTCTGATTGGACTCTTACATGGATCGGGTCCATAACGTTCTTCATCGTCATCAGGAGACATCGGAACTGGTGTTATTGGACTATAAATAGCATGGGTCGGTAAATTACCTTCAATCTGGAGTGTATTGAATTCAGGTGTTTTTCGTAGTGGCGAAATCAGATTTATTTTTTTTACATAATCTCCATATGCTTGTATTTCCTTTAGCATAGTTTGAGATGGTGAAACCACAGTGTTTGTCGTGTCAAAGAAATCAAAAGTTCTTTTCGGCTGGTCTTGGAAATACCAATGTCTCTGTCCCAGATTTAAGACGACGCCATTTTCTTCTAGGAAGTCGATACCTATAAGCGTTCGGTTGTCTTTTGCTTTAGGCAGAGCAATAAATGTAATTGGCCTCAAACGGTTTCCAAATATGATGGTTGTTGTAGTCATACAAATTTCATTTTGCTGGATACTACCGTCAGCAAGGCAAATATCAGCATCAAGTTGCCTAAATTTTGTTCCATTACGGAGGAGGTGTTCGAATAAATGTCGACCAGCGACACTAGTTCCAGCTGCAGTGTCAAGGTACGCTATACCGTTTTCACCGTGTGACATAATTGAAATCGTCGGTAAGTCATTACCGATGGTGTTTTTTATCAAATTGAAAGATACTCTCTGTGGTCCTTTCGGCAACTCTTTACAAGTCGGGCAATTGGATCTTAAAAAGCCTGGGGCTTTGCATTTATAGCAATGAATCCCTTGGTTTGAAGGTGAGCTTATTTGTTTTGCTGCATCAGCTTCTGCTTTTTGCTTTTTCCGGCATTCCGCAATAGTATGACCGACATGTGTGCAATAAGTACAGCGTATTTTAGTTGCAATTTTTTCTGTATGCTGCTGCTTCTCAGCCATACTATGCTCAACCATTCTAGCTTTTTCTATTAAATCCTGAAATGAAGTAATGTTATCTCTTGGGACGCCATCCCTGATTAAAATGTGTAGCAAGCCATAGATTAAATCTAACATCATTGTTTCACCTGGTCTCGGCACGGGCAACTGTGAAAACAAAGCTCTTTTTTTACATATGAAATTGTCTGTCGATTCTTTAGCTTTTTGTTTGTGTTCGTATATTTCTGAATATATTCGATAAGCTGGTTTTGTAGGAGCGAACGCGTTTCTTAACAAGGAAATTACATCTTGCCATGTTTTCGCTTCGGATTTTATACCTTGCCACCAACTTCGAGCGTCTTCTTCAAGGAGAAGTGGGAACCCTCTTATTGCATCAGCCTCCGTTATATGCTCAACGTCTTTGAAACATGTAACCGTCGCAATGAATTCTTCGACCTTCACTGGATCTCGTTCTCCTTTAAAACGGCTCGTACAGCTGCTAAAACTACCCGTGCGCATGGTTGTTTGCATGACAGCTGTAAGCATACGCTGCATTTGTTCTTCAGTGAACGCCATTGTGATTTGTTCTTGGTCTTTAGCCAAACGTTTACTTCTCCGCAGATTGTCCGTAGTGTGAGTGATTAATAAACTCTTGCCGCAAGATGGGCGCCAATGTAGAGCGATGAGAGTGAGAGAATAAGGAAGAGAGTAAAGCACCAACGATGAGTAGACGAGTAAAAGAAAACAGCAACGTGTGGGTTTTTTAAAATAATAAATATATAGGCAGTCGCCGCTTTTATTTAATAAAAACTGTATGTATAGGTATACTAAACACTAGTAACTACAACTTTTGCGGTGTTTGCAGAGGCTGATGTGATCAGCCGAACTGGTCGCAGTCGCAAGATATTGTGTCAAACATTGGCCAGTGGCCGTTCTTTTATATGCTTGAAGAGCTTTTTTTTAACGATATTTTTCAAGGGTTTTTCGATCAAAAGAGCTTTTCGAAATAACTAAGGTTTTACATTTGTTACTTTTATGTTTAAGTTTTTATGATATGAGTTTTACATTTACGTTAAAATAAATAAAGCAAAAATAATAATAATTCAATAGATTTGTTTTCATTAGGAATATATGTATATATGTATATATGTATATTGTTTTGCTATAAACGTCAATTTTATTTACTTTTGATATTTTTATATTTGAAAATCTGACATTTCAAACAATTAAGCACTTTTCTTTTATATTTTAATTATTCTGTGGTAAACAGTTCTAGATTTTGGAAACAAAAGTAGCCTATGTCCATCATCATGTTCCAAGCTCTCGCTTTACCAATTCTTAATACAATCAATTAGGTATTTGCGAAGATTATGAGGAACAAACAGACAGACAAACAAACTTTCGCATTTATAATAAATAAAGGAAAAATAGGATATAGACATATTATTGAATTGCTTCAAAGCTAGTTTTACGGCAAAACTAGTTCTACAGAGGTTTCGAGTTTTAATTTTGTCAAAAATAAATTTTTTGAAACATCTTTTGAGTACAATGTAAAAATATGTATGAGTATTTTGATTTAGATGTCAAAGTATGTTTGAATAATAAAAAATTGTGAAAAACTTAAAACTCGAAAACCTATTTAACTAGTTTTGCCGTAAAACTAGCTTTAAAGCAAGCCTGCTAGTGTTATGTTACGAGAGAAAAAAATTTAAAATTGATGTTTTTAGTAGGTATACCTACTAAAATTTACATGCGTCCCGCTCCGAAGCGAAATATTTATGGTCACCTTAAGTATACAGTTCTATAACGAAAAAAAATCTACATGTAATTCTTATGGGAGTGATTTTTACAAAAAAAATTTTGCTATAAAGTGCCTCAGGAGTCATGACTCTTGAGGCACCGTGTAATAGTTGAACTCAAAATAAAATTTCACCAGAGGTATTTTTTTTTTCACTACTAAAGTATTAAATAGAATTGTAAATTTCTTTATAAAAATGCTTTTATTTATTTAATCAAAAATCTTATAATTTATACAACGTTTACTTTTGATTTTACACACAAGAATGAATCGACCAGACTCGTCGTTAGTTTAAAATTGATATTTGGCCAGTTTATATTTCAAAAATCTCGGGGGAAAAATATAAACACAATTCCTCACGAAAATTTCTCCGTTTTGCTATCAAAAAACTGAGAAAGGTTTTTTTTGGATTCGTTGCTCAATTATATTCTGTCGCAGAAATCAAATAAGAAGGAAAGGAAAAGCGAGTGTTTTTGAGGAATCTTGTTTATATTTAATTCCCCTGCTCTTTCAAAGTGACAGAGGAAAATTACTGAGCGCTCTGAAATATAAACTGACCAAATTTGTTCTTTCTGTTCGCCTAAGACGATCGACATATAGTTGTTCTTTCATTTAATAAAAAGTTAAAGCAGTATCACGTTTATAAAGGAGACGTAACACTTTTAATTCTGCAATTTTACTACAGTTCGGCCATTCTGACCATACAATCGACCTCGATTGTAAACTTATATAAAAATTGAAGGTCGCCTTCAGAATCCGTTAAACAGTTATCTTCTATTTCTGCATCTGACTCTATCCATTTTCAATATCTTCTATTACATAGCGGTCATTATCTAGTTTATTTTTTACATCATATGGACCACGGTATCTTGGAATCAATTTCTTATTAGTTCCGACGGAAGTGTCTACATTCTATGTTACTAACAAATCACCAACTTCAAATTGCTTGGCTAGAGAATGGTGTTCGTTAGAATAGTATAGGTTCTTCATCTGAGATTTTTCTATTGCCTCAAATGCTTTGGTTTTTAATTCAGTTAATTCTACTCTTCGATCTCGATCGTCGATGTACCTCTCATTCAAATGTTGTGTTAATTCGTCAACTATCTGACCTCTCTGTTCAACTCCAAATAACAACTTTCTAAGTGAGGCTTTAGTACTCGTGTGATCAGTATTATTCATTGCATATTCTACTCTACTAAATTGCTAACGCAAATCGGCATACTCAGAGGATTCACTTAATTTCGCTAGCATTGCCTTAGGCTAATGCCACACGAGCGTCTTTTTCTGCGCGTCCATTTGGAAGTACGTCCTAACAACCAAGAAAACTTATAGGAATGGACACACGAGCGTCCATTGACTCTCATGCCGCGCAGATTGTAAAACGGCATGAGGGGTACTGTCGCAAATTAGTATGGTCACACGAGCGTCCAAGTGGACGCGCTTCCAGATAATTTTTAGATGGCTTTTTTTAGTGGGTCAATAGATATTGTTGAAATTTTCACAAATAAAAGAAATAATGTTTCCAAAATTAAATTAAAAAAAATTGAGTTCCTAAAACTCCGTTGAGCTGAGATAACGGCAATATTATAAGCCTTGTTCTATGAGCTCATATCTTATCAATGCATGCATCGTTTAATTTGTTTTTTTTTTATTCGGAATGTCAGGAAAACAACGATTATTTTGATACTTCATTTGATATTCTACGTGCACCACAAGCCTCTGAATCTTAGAATTTTAATTTAGTTGAGAAATCGGAATAATTGCATAGAAAAAGTGTGTTTGGTTTTATTGCTCTCGGTAGTCTACCAGGGGAGAAAGACCCGTTAAGTGCAAAATTGTGGAAATTTTCAAAGTTAAGCTTTTTTTCAAAAAATTATATCTTTCGTTGTAGTGATCCGATTTTTAAGATTAAGATCTTAAAACAAAGATAAAATGTCAGGCTAGAATTTGAGGAGGGGTACCCCCTTCCAACATAAAAACGTAATGGGAGAGCAATTGAATTCGATTCCTGGAATTCTAAATTGAAAAGTTGATGTAAAATTTTAGAAATTTGAGAAACTAATTATGCAAAGTTATTCCCTGAACCCTTGCCTAAAATTCTGCTAGTAATTTTATAGGAATAAACCTAACAAGAGAGACGATGGAGGTTATTTAATCAGTTTATAAACAAAAAAGTGTTCTAAATTCAAAAGTTGATGAAAATTTTCAGAATTTTGAAAAACAATATTCCACATTGCTACTACCCCAACTCCCCTCTACAAAAATGTTATACATTTTATAGGGCTCATTACAACAGGGAAGGCAGTAGGAGCCATTTTTTGAATTTTATTAATTTGATTTATCAACCAAAGAAAAGGAACTAACTTAGTAAAATATTCCGTCCGCGCGTCCAAAAAGAAGTTCCTGTTACATTAAAAGAGTTTTATACTGGACGCGCTTCCAAAGTTCGTCCATTTGGACGCTCGTGTGGCATTTGCCGTAAGATCACGATTTACCCTTTCAACTTTTCCATTGGACTATGGGGAAGCTACAGCTATTTCTTCAGTCCCATTCCAGTTTCTAGGCTCAGTGACATCGGAGGCACTCTCACTCTGGCATAGGGCAGCAGTAAAACGTTTTTTCTTCGAGCACTCTTGATGGTGATGTCCGACTTCATAGCACGTAAGACATGAATTCGGAGCTCGTCTTGGCTTCGGGCACTGGCTTTGGAAATGTCCAAACTGCGAGCAATTATAACAGCGTATCTGCTCGATAGCACTATTAGGACCTCGAGCGGCTGTGACAGTAGTGGCATAGGGACTGTTCTTCGGTTTAACACTGGGCACTAGATAGATAGGTAGATAGATTTCTTTATCATTCTATAAATAGTATTGCTTACAAATCTTTAACAGTCTTTAAAACATGGCATTTGCCGTCTGCTTGATTGACAAATAAGTATGTACGTATATTACGAAATTCATTAATTATTAATTTCGAATTCAAAAATCTTCACTTAAAATTTTGTTTCGATAAGCTAAAGCAGTTTTACAAAATGTGTACATTATGTATATATCCATTTTATTAAGGTATCTTATGATTTAATCTTCAGAAAGGAAGTCTCTTCCAAACACATGTCTTCTCATTTCTCTGAGTACTGGGCATCTCCCAACAAAATGAAAAATATCTTCTCGTTCAGCCATATTCCATATTTCACAAAAGATAGGTAAATCTGCGCGATGAGGTATGAAGTTAAGGTTCAATAGCTCACCTCTCACCGTAAATATGGTCGATATTTGATCAATTGAGCAGTCATCTCTGAAATAATTATTTTGATTTAAATTGTAGTTTAATTTACTATAAACCATTCTGTAGATTGAATTAGCAGCTTCCTCTGCATACCCTATTCTAAGGTGATCATCTAGATTAGAAATCAGCTGATAAAGTAAGGGTTTCCATGCGTTGAAATCATTGGGGCTTTCAACATCAGCTTCCTGCGCCATATCCATCCATTCTTTGAACCATCCAGATCTGCTGCGTATCACTTGAAGAGCTGCTTTTTTGGGAGATGATATTCAGGACTTTGACTATGTAGTCCACTTGTAGTTTTAGAGTTCTTATAAACAATGGGGAGAGTCCTGTTTCTAAAGTTTTCATGTAACTAGGCGTATTTGGAGGGTGTCAAAATATACGTTTTATATAAAATCGTAGAAGTTTCTCAACGGTTTCATAATACTTCCCTCCCCATACTTGAGTAGCATACAATAAGGTTGATTCCGACACCGATTCGAAAACTCTGTATTTCACGCTATGAGCAATATGTTTGTTGCTGAAGATTTCCTTCCATGCTACATTAATTGCAGTTTTTGCCTTGGCTAGTTTTTCTGTTAGATGCGTTTCCATATTAAGGTTCTTCGTAAAGTACACTCCTAAATACTTTTACTGTTTGACAACTTTTCTCTTAGATTTGATCTCCCTCCACCTCGTTTACATATCATAACCTTCGACTTTTATAGGTTTACTATTAATTTCTACAATGTGCAATTTTCATTCAGCTAATTTATCATTAACTGAAGTGATTCAGGTGAATACGCAAGTAAATCTATATCGTCAGCAAGAAGAAGAGCTTTGACGAGGCTCCCTGCATATTCGATAACTCCTGGCAAAAAACTCGTGATATCTTCGATGAAGATTGCAAATAAACTTGGACAGAGTACATCCTTGTCTTACACCTGTCTAGTCTGGAACCATTCCGATATATTGTCACCATCCCATACTGCTGCCGTAGTATTCATGTATATGTTTTGAAAAACACGACCAAACTTGAGAGTCATTCCCAATCTAAGCAACTTGTACATTAATGCATTTCTGTCTATTGTATTGAATGAGGACTTAAAGTCGACGAAAAGCACATATAATTTTCTATTTTGAGCCAAGAATGAATCTGCTATACTATATAGTTGAATAAAATCGCCTTAAACCAGCTTGAAATTCATTAATTATTTTGTTTGCGTCTATCCATGATCGGTTCTGCAGTATCGTCGTGAATATTTTGTACGAAGCATTTAAGAGGCCTTTCCTTACATTTGAGGAAAAAACGAAAAAATGTTACTTTACGAAGTCATTTGAGCGTGTATGACAATAATTTAAATAGCACATAAAAAAGTTGTTTATTGCCTTTAAACTGCAGGTATTATTTTTTTGATAGTTTGCACAAAACATAAGATATTTCAAAAAATTTACTGCTATATTGTCAGATTTTTTCAAAAACTCCTTATCCAAATGCTACTTTTTGGGTAAATTAGTAACTTAATTAAATCTAATTTAGTTTTGTTTTGAAGGGTTTAAATAGATCTTTAAACTCAAGGAATAAAAAAAACAAATTTCAGCACCGTTTCGACAATATATTGATTTTAAAAACAGTAAAAATACTGTGTTTCAACACGTTTTTTCTTGTTTGTAATTAACGAATTTTGCACCTGTAATGATGCCTGCTAACAAATTGATATTTCTTAAGTCAAGTTCAATCAAAAAATTCAATTAGTAATCGTGTTTTTCATATAAAACAAAGAATTTTTAAAGCATCTCCCCCAAACAAAATTATCAAGATTTTAGTTCAGACACAAATCATTCCATTTATTTTTTTCTCCAAGCGACCGCTAGAGTTTGTATGAAGAACAAAGAAAAACAAACCGTGTGCATTTTTAGTTTGGTGTGCGCTGTATTGAGATGAGAAATTTGGTTTGGATGTGTGTATATGGTTACTTTGAATGCTTGGTGTTGGTGCGGTAGGCGTTTTGTAATTATTTGTTTTCTTATTTTTTTTTGCCAAGAAAATGGGTATTTGGTTTTTGCGAAAAATCTCAATATAGGTAATTTATGTTCTATTGAATTTTATGATTTCGGTTGTTTCTGTAATCATGTTTTTTGATTACAAGTAACCATTAGATTTCTATAATATGTTTTGAAAATAACTCTATAGTTTGCTGTGTTCATTGTTCTTCCCTTTTTTTGGATTGGAAAAATAAGCGCTTCATTAAATCGTTGTGGTATGCTTCCGTGTTCAAGTATATTGTTAAAAACTCTTGTTATATTCTCTAATAATTCTTCCGTACCGTATTTGTAGGATTCCGATAGTATCCTAACAGATCCAGCGGCCTTACTATCTTTGAGTCCACTTAACGCCGCCGAAACTTCTTCCAATAAAATTGTCTGATCCAGTATATCGTCATAAAAGCCTGGTTGAGCGTATTGAATCATATGCGGGCCTAAAGTGTCTTGGTTCAATAATTGAGTGAAATGCATCCTCAAAGTATTGCAGTTTAACTTATGGTTTATTACAAACGTTTTGCCATTTAGTTGATGCAACCGTTTCCAAAACTCAGATGCATTATTACAGTCAACTACACTTTTGGCTTTCCTTTCGCAAAAGGCATTCTTCTTTTCTTTACAAAGCGCTTTAAACTTCCGGTTATGTTCAACATAACAGTGCCTCGCGGAGTTTTCATTGGTTCGTCTAAACTGTTTGAGCCAAGCATAAGACAAGTTTCTTGCCATCATGCAAGTTTTATCAAACCAAGGTTCCTTAAATACTCCCGTATTTTTAAAATTGTTGGATCTAGGGTACGATTTCTTGATGCATTCGTCTATGTCTTTCAAATTTACAGTTTCCTCCGCCATGAACGTAAGTCCAATTGCCTTCTGTGTATTGTTGCCGCAGAGTTTATCTAATGCAATTAAGGTATGAGTTTTAAATCTACTCTTTCTTCGTTCTCTCTTTCACCATAATTGCATGAAACAACAATTGGCATGTGGTCTGAATAAGGCACTTGTAGTACCTCCAAATCAGTGATTAAATAATTCCAATTGCCCCCAATAAGACTATAATTAATGACGGAACTACCCTGTTTTCCAACAAATGTTAGTTCACCAAGTAGTAGCATTGAATAAATATAAATAGAAGTAGACACCGGGAAAATCGGCCACTAAGGTTTCCATATAGGGCTGCTATCGCATGGTAGGTTGATGTATTCAATACAAAAAACTTCCTTAATCCTAAAAGGGTTATGAATTTAAATGGTAATTTTTTTCTATTTACTATGGAAACGAATGTTTAATTTGGTTTGTTTTCATTATTTTTGTATATTCCTATGAAACCGAAAGTGGTTGTGTTTAGTCTGAAATTTTTAATTTGTATAGAGTTATTGATGTGTCTACATATTTGTGTATGTGATGCAAATTAATTTCCTTACGATTTTAATTCCTAACTTAATATCAAAACACTATATTGATACTTACTAGGGCAATCAAAAATATGCTAGAGTATTTTTCCTAGCAACACTTTTAAAAAAAGACTGTTAGAAATATACGTTTAATACTGTTTTTCAAGCGCATATTTCTTCGAAAATGTATGGCATAGCATATTACAATCTGCATTGTTTATAGGTATACCGTATACCGTACACCTAACTCTACTCAGCTCTACTCATCTGATATTTAAAGTGAAAGTAGCAGGAAATATAACAACATAATGTGTGAACTTACATTTTGGTAGGCAAAAAAATTATCGATTAGACAGATATTGAGATAGTCCAAAATAAAACAAATGGTTGTATGAGATGTATTGTTAATGATTTTCTATAACGGCTTTTTAAGATTTATATGGAAGGCAACGTTAATTTTAACTATCTAAAAAATGTTTGTTAAAAATATTTTAGATAATGTTTAAAAACCGCTCGGCGCCAAGTTTCGTAAAAATCAACCGAGTCATTTTTGAAATATTTAGATTTTTTAAAAATCTAAAAATAAAAATTGGAAATTTTTGTATAGGTACAATACTATTTGAATTTTTCATAAAAAAAAATATCAAAATCAGCTACTAATTGATTTTCGAGAAAAATGAAAATAAAAAACAATGGTTCTTTAATGGGAGCTACCATAGCAAGCTGAGAAAAAATCTTCCAAACTGAGTGTATTCGAGCAATTTTTAGTTCTGAACAACGTTTTTGGAAACAATATAGTACCATCGTACGCGGTATTAATGTGTCCTTGCACTGATACTGTTTTTAATGAAAATACCTATGAGCGGATAATTGAAGAAAATCAAAAACTGCCAAAAATTCATGAAAAAAATTTAGATTATTCAAAAATTAATTTAGCCAAAAATTGAGGTTAGATCGAAGATTTGTCAAATAGGGGTCAGTTAATTTCTTATTTGCTTTTTAAAAATATAAAATTTATTTCTAGAAAACATAACCCTGATTTCTGGTAAATTTTTCCCAACGTCTATTTTTCACATTTTTGATTTCAAAGAATTACAGATGGGGGCATACATTTACATATATATAATTTGAAGAGTTACTTGGGCAGTCGGCTCATCTCCCCAGGGCGCAGATAGAGCTCAAGAGCTATTTCACATAATAAAATTGATAAAAGTACAAAAAAAAGAATTTTATGCTTCAGTGTTCAGTCTAAAATGATCATCAATAAAATACAAGTCCTAGTATGTTACTTAATAATGTGATACACACCCATCTCGGGTTTCGTATTTATAAAGCCTGTGCCGGTTTTTTTTTTTTAAGAAACCCGGGACGTAGAACCTTTCTAGGGTTTATACAAAGTATGTATGTATGTATAGGTATACACAGAGTTGATTTTCAATAGATTTTCAACCCAATTCTAAATATTCCCCGGGAAAAAACTCCCCGGGAGACGCATTCTTTCGGGAGTAAAATACTCCGATTGCGAATTCCCCGGTTGATTTTCTTACGCTCGTTAGTGGGAATGAGAGTTCGGAATGATACAAACAGCTTTTTTTTCAGTATTTGACACACAAAGTATTTGACACACAAATCAAATTGTAGAAGGCAAATAATTTATTCCCGGGGAAACATTTCCCCGGGAATTTTCATTTAGAATTGGGCTGTTTACCTTTATAAATTAAGATTTTTAAATTCGAAAATAAGAAATAACTTTCTCTGAAATGTTACAAAAAATAAAAAAAATTAACTCTTATTTGACGAAGTAATCAGAATCAAGAAAATAATTCAAGTCTAAATAGCAAATAAAATAATCAAAATATCATCATCCTTATATAGTTTTGTTCTGTATTTCAATATGGGAAATATAATCTTCAGCGTATTTTGTAAAAATCAACGCCATAAACAAAAAAAAAAACAACCAATACCTCTAAATGACTATACATACATACAAACATTCTTCACATGCCTTTGTAAACTAATTTCAAAACTAAACAGAATATTGAAAATCGTCGTTATGGATACCGATACAAAAAGGAACAATTTAATAAATAAAAATTCCTTTTGAATCGGTTTGTGTACAGAAAAATTCTACATCATCAATTTGTTTCTACAAAACGCCACAGGACGAGCATATAGAGCTTTGAGTAATTGGGTGTCACTTCTATTTGTATTTATTCAATGGTAGTAGCCCGTGGCGTAATGTTAATGCGTTGGACTGTCATGCCAGAGGTCTGGGTTCAATACCAGCCACTTCCACCTTAAGTTTGTTTTTCAGGGCTACAACCTCTTGCTAGGAATTGACAAATCCTCCAAGAGTATCTCCTGTCACACGCACACATTGTATTTATTCAATGGTAGTAGCCCGTGGCGTAATGTTAATGCGTTGGACTGTCATGCCAGAGGTCTGGGTTCAATACCAGCCACTTCCACCTTAAGTTTGTTTTTCAGGGCTACAACCTCTTGCTAGGAAGTGACAAATCCTCCAAGAGTATCTCCTGTCATAGAAAAGTGCCGCTCTCCAGCCGTTCGGATTCGGCAATAAACTGTAGCTCCCCTCCATTCCTGCAGACACGCACACAGGAATGGTTGATAGTTGTAAGTCACTCGTTGGGCTAGTGCGTCGGTGTCCATACGCTCCACGTGTCCCAGCCATCTCAGCCGCTGTATTTTCAGCTTCTTGACCAGGTCGACGTCGCTGTAAAGCCCGTAAAGCTCGTTGTTAAATCTTCTCCTCCATGCTTCATCGATACAGACTGGACCAAAAATCACCTATGCCTCTGCCCCATATAGCAGGACCGGGATGATAAGGGTATATATGGTCTCCTTGGTTCTCTGAGAGAGGGCTTTATTACTTAAATGCCTTCTTAGCCCGAAGAAACAGCGATTGGTAAGAGTAATTCTTCTCTGCGCTGATGTCATTTTGCGATGTTATACTGGAGCCCAGGTAGACAAACGACTTCGAATTTGTATCTATCCATCGTGACGTTTTGCCCGAGCCGACGATGTTGAGATTCCTTTCTCGATGAAAGCATATACTTCGTCTTGTCCTCATTACAAACCAAACCCATTTTCGCTGCCTCCGATTCAATACTTGCAAACAACTCGCTTCGTTCTCCCAATGATGTCAATATCATCTGCATAAGTAAGTAGTTAAACAGACTTTTCAAAAATTGTACCTCTGTTGTTGACTTGCGAGTTGCGTACAATTGCTTCAAGAACGATGTTAAACAGGTTGCATGATAACGCGTCGCCTTGCCTCAAACCTTTCTCGACATCAAAGGGTTCGGTGGTGTTCTTGCCGACTTTGACGGAGCAGCGAGATTTCTCCATCGTCATCCTGCACATGCGGACGAATTTGGCAGGGATGCCGAGATGCGACATGGCTCTGTATAGCACGTCTCTGTCTACGCTATCATATGCTACTTTCAAATCGATAAAAAGGTGGTGTGTATCGATTTGAAACTCCTGGGTTTTTTTCTAAAATCTGTGGGAGTGTAAACGATCAGATCGTTGACAAACGGTTTTAAGCGATCACACAGTACAGTACAGATGACAGAATTTTGTATGCGACGTTAAGGAGACTTATACCTCTGTAGTTGGAACAGGTCAGAGCATCTCCTTTTTTGTGGATACGGCACACTATACCGAGGTTCCATTCATCGGGCATACTTTCTTTCGACCAAATTTTGGAGATAAACTGGTGTATACTCCCTACCAAGTCATCTCCCCCTGCTTTGAATAGCTCGGCTGGCAGGCCACCCGCACCAGAAACCTTGTACGTTTAAAGCTTGGCTATCGCTAACCGCACTTCATTTAGGTCGGGTGGCCGGAAATTTTGACCATCATCGTCCAGGTTAAATGGAGTATTCTGTCCTACAGCGGAATTTCGGCCATCTTTGCCATTTAGCAGTCTAGAAAAGTGTTGTTTCCAGATCCTCAGCACCGACTGTGTGTCTACCAGCATATTCCCACTCTCAATTTAATTTAATTTATTTAAATAAAGCTATTTAATTTCTAGCGTACAAAATATTTCTTTGAATTAAGAATTAAGAATTTATAAATTATAAAATATTATAAAATATTTTTTTATCAGAAAAATTTATTAATAAGTTATGATAAACGTTTTACAAATTAAACATGTTATTTAATGGTGAATTTTGCTCATAGTTGGTTCGAC